>VFFE01007242.1:298268-406763 GCA_008921705.1 Burhinus oedicnemus | reverse complement strand
AAGAAACACACTTTTTTTTTTTTTTTTTTTAAATAGTCACTTCACAGAGAAAGCTTTCATTTTTTACCCTCCACTAGAGCTCAAGTCCTGCTCCCAGGTCAGTAACATGCCCTGTGCGCTCTGGTCTGAACCGCTCGCAAACTCTCTGTGAGGAGCTTGGGTGGCTCCTGCCAGACCCTCGCAGGGGTGCCACCACCTCCCACCGCTGCAGCCCACTCACCAGAGCTGCCTGGCAGCTGCTGCAGTGCGCCAGTCCTCACAGGGAAGCCCTAATGACAGTCCTAATGTGATGGCAACCCATCATTCACGCACTTCTATTACAGGGTACAGATAGCCCCCATATGCCTCTGTGTCCCAGCTTTCCATCCGTAAAATGCACATGAGGCCGTCTTCCTTTTTCATGGGGTTACTGGAGTATATGGGCACTGGGAAGACTATGAAATGCTCAGACACTGTGATACTAGGTTCAGATAAGAAGTAAGGCAGATACAAAGCTCTATCTCTTCAGGATACTATTCAAGATACTATTTTCTGCCCCTCTACTCTGCTCTTGTGAGATCCCACCTGGAATACTGTGTCCAGCTCTGGAGCCCCCAACATAAGAAGGACATGGACCTGTTGGAGCGGGTCCAGAGGAGGGCCACAAAGATGATCAGAGGGTTAGAGCACTTCTATGAGGACAAGCTGAGAGAGTTAGCGTTGTTCAGCCTGGTGAAGAGAAGGCTCCAGGGAGACCCTTATAGTGGCCTTCCAGTACTACAAGAAAGCTGGAGAGGGACTTTTTATAAGGGCATGTAGTGATAGGACAAGGGGTAATGGCTTCAAACTGGAAGAGGGGAGAATTAGAATAGATATTAGGAAGAAATTTTTCACTCTGTGGGTGGTGAGACACTGGAACAGGTTGCCCAGGGAAGCTGTGGAGGCCCCATCCCTGGAAGTGTTCAAGGCCAGGTTGGATGGGGCTTTGAGTAATTGCATCTAGTGGGAGGTGTCCTTGCCCATGGCAGGGGGGTTGGAACTAGATGATCTTTAAGGTCCCTTCCAATGTGAACCATTCGATGATTCTTGATTCTAAGAAATGTACTTACTGAAGGGCTCCAGTTCCCTTATTGCTGTACTCAGCTGCTTCACAGACTAGAAAAAAAAGTGCCTGGTGTTTTACTAGGACATTTGAGTGTGAAATAAAAACTCCAGCTGCATTAGGAAGATAAACTGCTTAAGCAAAACATATTTGCAACCATTTCCTCACGATTTCTCAACTGATCCAAATAAAACACTGCTCACCATTGCAGTGTAAATGGCACCACAGCACAGTAAGTAGAAAATATCGTAACAAAGCCCTGGTGGATTTGCACGGTGATTTTAAAGAACTGAATCATCTTTAATATGCATATTAAAGGAAAAAAATACCAGGTTTCATCTCAAAATGTGAGGCAGAGTGGACAAACGGTTGTAATGAGAGATAATCACACTACCGAAGTGTTGGATTAGTCATTTTAGGAAAAATACCAGTCTGTTGCTTACAAATCACTTGTAGGGTCCAGTAATTATCATCATCCCTCCGAGAGGAATACTAGCCTGCTAGCACATTTGGTGTCCTCCCATTAATTAAGCATCAGCTAACAAACTGGAATACTGTTCCTATTATGTTAGGAAAAAATGTGTTGTAATAAGGTTCGTTATCTCAGTAGCATTTTACAGGCAGAGTATTAATAGGGAAACAGACTAATATGAGGTCATTATGGAATCAAGGCAAATACAAATTAGTTTTAACGCTGCTGGTCACAGCTTGGAGTGTCAGTAAAGGCACTGAAGGACAGAGGGTGATGGAGATGAATCAGGCAGACAGAAGATAGCAAAAGTAAAATTCTACGGAGAAAATATGACAAGATTTAGCAACAACACGGACAGAGAAATAAGACGTGGAAGGCAGAGAGAAAAGGAGGTACCAAAAAGGACACTGGACTTACAGGACAAGGGCAACTGTGATTTGTGCCTATGCCTACAGAGAAGTAAACTGAGAGAAGACTGGGAGAAAATTGTTTTGACTTTGCAACCTATCATAACTGTAATACTAAACAACTTGAAACGCAACTTTTGTCATTTTTATGCAGCAGCTTAGTCTCATTTAAATACCTAGCCATCTACCTGGGCTGAGGAGAGACAGTGCAGGCATGTGTGTACGGTAAGCAGCCCTGGTACTCTCAGAACTGCTCCCAAAAGCAAGGGTGAGAGCACGATGGGGATCAGGCTTTCCTGCACAGCTAGCTAAGCGCCCTGGGTGTCCAGCCTCACCCAGTAACTCAGCTGGGACACCAAAACACAAACGAATGCTGTGGGTCCAGGCTCTGCTTATTTACGTAGACTCTGGCTTTAATTCTTATACAAAAAGTGCACAGATAAAATAAAAAAAAGTTACACAAAGTACCTGATGATACCTCATCTCATGCTGGGCTCCAGTTCCAGGGACAAATATTTGACAAGGGTTACTAGAACTGCATGTTTATCTCTTTAGCTGTGTACTTTCATTACACCCATGGCTGAGACCCAAGTCATTATTCACAAAAGTACGTATTTCAGTGCCTAAGGACCATTACCACACACAAATACCTGTCTAAACAGATTTTCCACAGTCTACTGGAAATCTGGCCCAGGAAAAGGCCCATTACATTTTGTGGTTTTGTGAATGACTAAGAAGCCTCTAGTCTAGTTCATGTCCCTCAAAGATTCACATGGTGTATCTCCAAGGAACGAGCTGCTAACCAATTATCACATATCCTCTTTTCTGTGAAGGCAAAATTTGTTTACAATTACAATGTTATACAGTACTAAACAAAAACATATATTACGTATATACACTGAACTAAAAAGATGTGTATTTTAGGAATGAGAATAAACAAAACGCATAAAATCCATCTGGATACAAAGAAACACCTTTGCAACGTTGTTTGGAAAACCCCCTCATTTCAAAGAGGTCAAACTGCTGCACCAGTCTTGCCCTTTTGCAGATATTTCCAACATATAACGTGTTTCTGTATAACAAAAGCGCATGTGTTATAAGTTTGATGGTTCTCAGCTGACTGGGATCTTGATGAGCTTATCATTACAGCTTCACAGCTGTAAAAATCAAAAGCTTTACATATAACTTTGTAATACCAAGTTCCTAAATAGCACCAGACAAATTTTTTAAATTTTAATTATTATTTACAAACAACTATATATACAACTGTGGAAAAGAGCCATTGAATAAATAGGTTCAAATACAGAAATGGACAAACAACAGTTCAGCCAAAGCTGATCCACAGTCTACCAAAGTCTGGAAGGATTTCCAGAGTAGGATTCATCCAAACATATGTCTCTGTCTCGGACAGCTATCTAAAATTCTGTACAGCTGACAGAGAAATGGGTGCTTTTAGGCTTTGATTTGCATCAGACAAAAGCAGGTCTCTAAAACAGGATTTAGTAAACATGCCACTTTCTCTCTGCTGACTGTAAAGGAAGACTATGCTAATGAGTTCAGATGCAGATTAATTCTCCCTTCTCATGTCCCTCAGGGACTCCTTTAGCATTGGATGGAGCATATGTGCTTTTCAAAAGATGCATGCTGCATTATACTGGGTATTTCCAGGCCAGCCTTTGATCGACCAACCTTTTCCACTATTGGTTTTCTACAGTCTCCAACAACCAATGTGAGATGCTCCCATCGTTTCATCTTTCTGGCCTGATGTATACTTGTACCAGCTATCAAAACATCCTTCTGTGGGGACATTCTCGCTCTGCCTTGCTACTGTCATGATCTGCCACCAGGAATCAGAGAAATCAAGGCTCTTCTTGGACATGAAACTGGAAGCAAAACCACAACGCTGTGTCAGACATCATGCCAAACCTTCACACTAGGGGCGGCTGCAACAAATATGAGAAAATGCCAGTTTCTTCACTCTTAATTCAAAATACATTTCACTTTTTAGCACAATACTTGCAGTATTTGGCCCATTAGATTCCCTGACATCACTTGGAAGACTGCCAAGACAACTTAAAACTGAACACACTCACAGTGCTCACAACCACGTGCCTGCAGACTGCAAGACGTGGCTTTCAGCTGCCCTGCAGCTTTTTTGACTCTGCCACAGCCATATAAAGGGATGTTTACATCAAGTGCTCTTGGTTCTCATCTTCAGCTACTTTATTCACAAAAGCCCTACTGAAAGCAAATGTACATGATGATGAGGGAAGGCAGTGGAAAGGAGATCTTTTTGTTTAATCCATTTCTGTGCAGAAGCCTCCAGGGTTTTAAAGTACTGAGGATACCAGTTTTAGAGAAAATTCACTGCTCTAGCCTCTATTCTTCAAGTATATATATATATTTTTTTTTTTTTTTTAACGTATGTGCAAACATGCAGAAGGTCAAACTGAGATTACCAAGTTCCTGTCAGGAATTTTTCATTGACCTGTGGCTATTTCAACATTTTCCTGTTCTGGCTGGAAACTGTTAGAACAAATCCACCTGGCATCTTCACAGGTAGAAGTTTTTTTAAAAAATAAAAGATGATCCAAATGGCTTTACTGAAAACTATGATTGGCCTAGACTCATACACATTTTCCTGACAACATATGGCACATCTTCAGGGTGAAATCATGACACAAAGAAATTTACTGTGAAACTCAATGGTTCTGTGTTGTAAGCAGCAAACCCAGAGCCCTGATCTGTTCAGGCCTGCCAGCCTTGGTAAATATGTGGGACAGTTTTCTTCTGGCCCACTGAGGCAATCCAATCCCAAAGGATAAGTGGACTCTGCAGTCCCCTTTGCTGCACACTGTAAACGGACAAGGTGGAGAGAGAAGACCAACCCATATCTACTGTCCCACCAAACAGAGAGGTTTGCTCATAAGCGATTACAGAACTACACGTACAAAAAGACCAGAGCACAGACAAAGATCTTTAGTATCTTTGAGACATCAACAGAAAAGTTCATGACCATGCAACTTCATGACCTCTCCCGTAAGTGTATACCCAATGAGCTGGAGGAGTTAAAGGCTACTGTACAGTAAACTGTGCAAGATTGTTCCTATGCTCAGGGCAGCCACAAAGCTGTTTGGGATTCCTGGAAGAGGCTAACCTTCCATTCAGAGAAAACTGAATGGGCACAGAGTAAAGGAGTTCTTCCTATTTTACTTTTAACATTCATTTCAAATATAGCTTCAATTAGTAACTTGAACAAAGACAAATGAACAGCAAAATACAATGCCACACTTCACACATGCATAATCAAATTTTTTAATATCAAGCTAATAAAAGAAAAATGCTTTTTGATGCTCTTTATCGTGGATGCTATCACACTGATAGTCAAAATCACCAGCTGGCTCCACCGGGCTGTGATGCCAGTGAAATCCTTAATGCAGCTGGGAGACAAAATTCCGGAGAAGAAATGGATGCAACACTATAATCACAGGGTTTTTTTGCCACATAAAAAATCTGAAACCCACTTGAACTCAGTAATCCTGTATGAAGCACAGGACACGAAGCAACAGCTACTCCTGTTCCTTTACAGATAAGGCATTTATCGTGCTCCTCAGTGAATCCTAGACAATTATGTCTGCAGTAGATTATAGCCTTTATACTGAGTCTTATTTTATAGCCCCAGCCAACTAACTGTATCTGCAGCACTCGTTACTATATTAATGTTTTGTAAATAATAGCATAAAGACAACTGAATGGTAAGTGAATTAATTCAATCAACCAGTAACAACAGGAAGCCAAAATTAATATTAGGGACGTAGGAAAACTAGAAAATACAATCAGAAGATGACAAGTGAAAGCCAAAGAGGAAAGCTGAAACCACACAAAGTTTTACTTCAAAGAAGTGTTTAATCAAACACACAAGTCCAGTGCTCATTTGCTTTCCCCATTTGCCCTGTCATAAACAATGAGCAATGCCACAGTTTTTCCAAGAAGCCATGGGAAGTAAAGTTTCTGTAATTTAAGTCAATACTGTAAGGAAAAAAGTCTTTAATGTAAAACACAGTGAAAAGCCGATTACAAACTTGCCACAAATTTTGCATTGTTTGTATTCTTAAAGTTATTTACACTTAAAACTGTTCTTTTTCACTGCTGACTACACAGCAGGATCCCGCTGTGCCAAAGCAGAGTTCCAGTTTGCTTTGTTAAAGCTCAGTTTTCTCAAAAACATTATTTTTGGACGGTGTTCTTTCTGATTGGTTTTCAATGTTCAAAATGTTTCTTTACCCACAAAGGCTGAGTAAATTGACATCTGCTATCCTCGAACTTTATCCAGACCTTATAACTGAAACTTTCTGTACAGGGCAATATCAAATCTTTAGTCCTCATAAAACTCCTTATGCTTGTGAAGATACACATGGATGTCATCAGTGAGTTTGCATTAAGCTATGTTACTGGATCCATCTGAAAAGTAAAGTAACATAAAAATTACAGCCCTGCACAGGTGCAATATCTAAACTTTCAGTTATACCAAGTAGTAAGTAAAGCTGGGTGACATAAAACACTACTGTGTAAATAGTCTTTGTTTGGAGATAAGAGTAAAGAGAAGTAAAAATTCACATCACCTTCTCATTTCTGTAACTACTTTTATGCCAACAAGCTGTAAATGTATGCTTTAAGGACACCGAAGGTTGATTAAGTGCATTTATAACAAAGATTCCTGGAACTGCAGAGAGCAGAAGAGCAATCTAAGCCATTTTACTCACAGTTAAGGATACTGAAAATAGAGCCAGCCTTTTGTACACAGGTTGCAAGTTGACCCAGGGCAATGTACACCGCACATGGTATTACAGGAAATGCACATTATTTCTGATTATTAACAAGAAAAAAGTATATGATATATGTATACATGTATATACTGGGTTTCATCGGGAGTGAAATCAGAAGAAAACAATTTGTATTTTTTATAGAAGTTCATCTAAAGACCTAAGGAGTCCACCACATACTAAACAGTGCCTATCAGCCAAGGTAGCTACTGAACACCTCTCCCTCAGGAACGATCAATGAAAGGCACATAATCCCTTGCGGTATTTTCCCCCCTGCTTTCCCTGTACACCCCCTGTCTTCCTTCCAGTCATCCTATCCCAAAAATTTGGGTTGAAAGCTCAGTCTGGGAGAGTGCTGAGAGGAGCAGCAGGTCCAGGCTGGGCAGGAACCAGGGTGGGATGCGGCTGCAGGTCCCTGGGAGCCACGCCGGCATCAGGACGGGCGCGATGGGGAGCTGCGCAGAGTAGCCGCCCCTCGGCCCACCAGCAGCTCCCCAGCCCCAGGGAGGCATCGCCTCAGATAGGTCTCCAGCTACTCCGTGCTTGGGAAGTTGTAACCAGTCTCTTAAATCCCGACTGGAAACTTAGCCACAGGTGAGTGAGGTTGCAGCTCACGTAATCTATACCACCCCGGAGAAGCGGCGCTAATGAAAGGAGCCAGGATGTGTTGTAATTGCGGTCAGCTCTGGGAGAGACGTAAGGCAAAACACGGGGCGTGTTCCAGCAGTGAGGCCTTCGAAGCGATGACAGAAGTGTTCGGGTGGTGAAGAGTCACACTAAACAAAGCTGACGTCATCTCCCAGCCCGCTGCAGCCACTCCACAACTGTTCAACACTGCAGGGTAATCCCTTGACTATTGTAAATACCACAGAAATCCCCAGCAAAGGCAACAAGGAGGTTTGTAACCCACGTGAACAGTGCTGACAGGTAGCAGGAGAGTTCTGAGACTTGGTCTCACAACCACCTCCCAGCCCACTCTGGGACGTTGGGGAAACCAGTAACACTGTTGGTCTAAACTGGGGCTGCTCCCCACCTCCTAATCTGCGCATGGAAACGGCAAGCCCTAAACCAAGCCTGTTATAATGTCTACCTACGCTAATCAGCTGATTATGTGAGACTGGAGACATGTACACCAAATCTAAATTATATTATGGATAAAGTCAGGAGCAATAAACCTAATCACAGCGTCAAAGATTCAGGTTAGACATCAGGAAAATCCATCCCTGGCAAAGCCAGAGAAACACCAGAGCAGATGCCACTTAAACAACTTTTAACCAGCTTGTATCCTACCTCTCTCCAACTGCCTCTTTTCGTTTTATCCTGTCTGATACTGCATTCTTTTTGTGTGTGTGCACATGGCTGCAAATACAGTAAATACTATTAAAAAAAGGTGGCTATTACAAGATTTATAGCAGATATTGAGGATTCACCTTACAAATATAGGGC
This sequence comes from Burhinus oedicnemus, assembly GCA_008921705.1. Classification (NCBI taxonomy): domain Eukaryota; kingdom Metazoa; phylum Chordata; class Aves; order Charadriiformes; family Burhinidae; genus Burhinus; species Burhinus oedicnemus. The sequence continues at coordinate 398,534 of VFFE01007242.1, read as the reverse complement.
CCGGATCTGAAACCCCCTCACTTTATTAATAGGCATAGCTCTTATTTACACTTTTAGCTCCATTACCAGCAATGTAAGTAGATGCTTGAGAAGAAACTGCTTTTGTAATATTTTTGCAGGATCAGGCCCCTAAAAAATGGAGGATACAGATGGTGAACACAAGACACACATTGAGTGAAAACAACTCTCACTTTCCACGGTGGCAGAATGCCAGTTAGTTAGAGCCTGCTGATGATGGTATGAGAAGAGGACGAACTGTCATGCATATGTGCCAAATTTACTCATTTAAAGAGTGAATTGGCCATCACCATCTGTTGCCACTAATCAACAAAATAAGATAAATGGGGCAACAAATTATGCCCCTTTTAATCAACTAGCACTGTCATATCCTTTGTAAAGAGGCACTGTTTCTAAATTTTTTTTTGGTAAGTTTGAAGCAATAAAAGAAGATGGAAACACCCTGTTAACAAATTACTGGCTCAATTCAAAGACCACCAAAGCGCCTTCTACAGACTTTAGATGAGGATCAAAAAAAATAGCATCAGTCCATGAAGGAAAGTCAAGGATGAAGAGCAGATTCATCACATGCGTTTTTAAAAGTTATTTGAGAAAAGAATAAATTATTAGATCCTGATTGTGGAAAAGCATACAAATGAGTTTTCCAACAGTGAGACTACACTATATTGATGTTGATGAAAGCATAGAAGTCTGAAGTATTAGCCCTTTCTTTTAATGCTGCTTGGCTGTATCAGTCTAGACAACAACCAGATAATGTAGTATTATTTCACATCTTGTTGTAAAAGAGAGTAGAAGGAAACCCCAGAATTCCACCAGCTTATCTCCCGTCAGAATTCAAGTCTTCTCTGAAAAAGATAAATGCCATCGATTCTTTTGGTATTCAGAAGGTGGCACATGGACCACACACTCCTGATGTGAATGTCTGCAGGGGGGGAATTTCCAGTGCTCCTGATACACCATCCCAGACAGAAGAGCTCCAGCACCATACCCATTTATATTTTAGCACTCCTCAGTGTGAAAGAGCTCAGTTCCAGAGTATATTGCTACACAAAGAGCAACCATAAACAAACTGGATCAAAAAATAATCCCTGGAAGTGGGCTAGGTATTTAAAGAAACTTTTCCTAAAGCGATACAGGTCTAAATGTGTGATCAATTAAACCAAAGAAGTCCAGATATATAGAAAACAGCTAGGAAAATCTAGGTTTTCATCCAGATTTGAAAGCTCCTTGCACAGAATGACAGCAGATGCTGCAGTCTTTACAAAAATCTTTCCATAATATAGAGCTCTATTATACCCAGTAATTCAAAACTAATACAGCTGAAAGCTAAATGAGAAGCTGCATGGTTCACCTGGTTTACTGAGGACTCAGAACCTTTAATAATATAGTTAAAATGATTTTCCAATTACTTGACTACACAGAAGGTGAATACACAACCTCCGCTTATAAACACATAGCGTAAGTGCCTGAGGAGCAGCCCAGTGTTGCATTAGCACCGCAATGTCCCTTCATTTTTGCTTTCCGTCTCTGTGAGGGTGAAATTATATTCTCTTCAGAGTTTCCGCTGCCATTGAAAAACATTTCAACAATCCAAATATAGGTTTTACTCCACTGACCACTAATGCCAAAGGCCCCAAAACCACTTACTATGAAAGAAGATGAGTTTTGCAATTTGTAGCTGCATCTATAAAGCAATGAAAAATTGATGGTTTCCTTTTGACTGCCATAGAAAGGGCTGCTTTGCACTTTTTTTTTTTCCTTGGGGAATCCATTGCTATAATTTTCCATTGGAGAGTTTCTGTGTTCCTGCATTGCTAAAGTGACTGCAATGCTGACCTAATTTGGGTCATCAAAAACCTAGAATTAGTCACATGTCTAAAACCAAACAAAAATATTAATTGTTACACAAATTTACTACCTTGATTATCTGTATTTCTATCAAATACTATGCAGCGTTCTTCAAAATGTTAAAACATGCAGGCTGTAATTCTACATTTTTTCATCTAGAAACAAATAATCTACATTTCATTTTTCCGTACTGTTATTATCAACAGCATATGCACTGTGGACATGATCCACTGCAGGATGTCAAAGTAACAACAGAAACTAATCCAGTCTCAGAAAACCCTGCAAATTTGGTAAGTACTAACCTTGGACGCTGTGTGGTTAAGCTGCTTGCCTATGGTCACACAGTGAATTTGACAGGACCAGGAAAAAAGCCCAAATTTCCTGATTCCCCAGCCCTGTCACAACACTACACGGATGTAATTGCTAAGTTTTAATTTAGTGGTCTGTACGATTCGTATTTCTAAATCTCCGGAGTTTGTAACAGCAGGTATTAATGTTTTACTTCAGGTTCAAAAGTATGAAGTACACTAAAAGCTGTTTTTAGTTTAATGGAAATGAAATGCCCCATCTCAAAACACCGTGCTGTTTAGAGCATGCTAATGCTTACAGAGCCGTACGGAAATGTTTAGGTACGCAGCTCTTGGGTTTGATTACTCATGTCATCAGAGCTGGCAATCTCTGACGCTCAGTTCAGCTTGCACAGGGCTGCCTGCGATGTTTCTGTAGAGCTCCTCTGTACCTAAGGCAGGCGTAACCTTGACCCTGCCCTTGCAGGCACAGCTCCCCTGAAATGCCACAACGAGAGGTCAGTCCCACTAGATTGATTAGATCTTTAGCGTATGCTCACTAGGTGGGATAAGTACCCAATGTGTGCTGGTGGGGGGTTACCTACCCTGCACTCAAATGATAATCTGGTTTCCAAAAGATCAAAGAGCAGCTTGTTAGAGGAACCGTTACAGGATTCAACTGCCTGTTCCCCAGTCCCATTTCTGCTGATACAAGCGTGTGCCCAACATGTCTCTCTGAAGTAACCCCAAATTCTCTTTTTTCAGAGGTCCCAAGAGCCTCTGGGTGCAGGTCACAGAAGAAGCATGGAGAAGCATGCACACTTCAGACCACCACGCAGGTAGACAATCCTTTCTGTGTCCAGAAACTACCACCGGTACTCACCCAAAACCAAGTCTGCCATTCCAGAAAGTTTTGCACATGCAAAATACAATTTCAAAATTGATTTTTAGCTTCACTGTCTTCATTGTGCCTTCATCTCTCTTGCTAACTGACTGTCCTTTCCCCACCTTTTTATTAAAACTTTTCACCCAACTTGCATGCTTAATTGATCTTTCAGCTTTTACTGGTCCTAGCTCTTTTGTGGATTGTTGTGGTTTGGGCCAGTTTGACCAATGAAAACGAATGACAGATGCTCTTCCCCACCTCTCTCTCCAATGAGAGGAGGGAGAGAGAGAAAGAGACTTATGAGTTTAAAAAAACCAAACCTACTTTACTGAAAATATTACTAATAAAACAATAAAAAGAAAATAATGAAATATATACGAAACTGTATCAAGCTCCCAGGATGATGATCACATCACCAGCAGGCACTGGGAAAGTCCCAGGCTGGACTCAGCGATGGACGGGAACTGGATTCCGGATCTGGATTCAGGATCAGGATCAAAGGCAGACGAAAAGGCAGAGTCCTCCTCGGACACTGGCCATTGAAGAAAGAGGGCTGACCCTTTGATCCGTCAGCTTTTATACTGAGCATGAGGCAGATGGGATGGAATACCATCAGTTTTGAGTCACCTGTCCGGTCCTCTCCTCCCCTCAGGTGTGACCCCTCTAACCTCTGCTGCCTCCAACCCTCCAACGGGGCAAGTAAAAAAGTTGGCTGGCCTTGGGTGTTATAGCAATAAGTCTAAGCCAGAGCCTCTCTGCATACCGTTCCTTGGCATCAGCTAGAAACATGGGTCTTATCACTCTGAGAGCGAACAGGTTCTGCACAACAGGCTGTTAATTTCAGCAGTAAAAAGTAAAGTTACTGAACAAAATTGGTCCTGTTTTACCTCAAACCAGGACATGGGTAAAGCAACATCTGCTTGGATGATTAGAAGAGAAGAGATTAACAAGTCAGAGAACAGTCATTACCTGCAGACATTCTGAAAATAGCCATCTCCACAAATCCAACAGAGCCATCAACTACAGTAATCCTAGAGGCAGGCAGTATTTGCACAGAAAGAGTATTTTAACCTTATAAGTGAACCCGCACTGAAATAGGTTCCTCTGTTTCCAAAAATGTCAATTCCGATATTTCAGGAAAAACCCCAGTGAAATTGGTGCTTGCAATGTCACTACATGTAGATTGTGTCACGCTTCTAGTGATTAACCAATTCTAGAATAAGGGACTACTTAGCACGAGGGAAAGAAAACCAAAACCACTTAGCAAGTAACAGCTTCAGCTCTCACTGACAATCACCTCTTCATGAACTGCTGGGACTAATCGCATGACATAAATGTGTATGTATGATATCAAAGCAGAGGCATCCACAGATCTCAGTTACTTGGACAACGCTAAAATAAAGACATGCTTTCTTGAAGAACTTCAGCTCAATTGCAATGTAAGAACACTTTTTAACCTCTAATAGACTTCACCTTGTTTCATTTTTAATTTGAAGAATCTGCTTATTGGAAAGAATATTGTACTCAACTAAGAATCTATTGAAAATTTTATTTGACTATCTTGGGTTTTCGTACAAAGTTGGCTTGATATATATATAAACTAGAACTAGATTTTTTTTTTAATTGAGCATGTTTTGAGAACAGTTTTTGAGATGGGGTTTTATAATAGATCTTTAAAAGATGCTGCAAAAGCTCATTTTCCCTCACTTTTTACAATTCTATTTTCATCATAGTGTGAAGGTAAGTTTAAAAAAAATTAAGACTTTGCTTTTCAAGAACATCCTAAGACAAAATTTGAAAAAATATATAAAAAAGAATGCTACAGTTTTCAAGCAAAAATTCTGGGGAAGCGTTTAGAAAATTAAAGCAACTTTTGAAATGAGCAGGTCTTGGAAATTCCTAAAGTTTGTAGGAGATAACTTCTTGTCACAAGTACTCAGTGAGCCAACTAGGAAAGATGCCCTCCTAGACTTGCTATTTGTGAATAGAGAAGGACTCCTGGGGGATGTGATGGTAGGTGGCTGTCTTGGCCACAGTGATAATGAAAAGGTCAAGTTTAAAATTTTCAGTGTAATGAGAAAAAAAGGACAGCAGAGTTTTTACCCTGGACTTCAGGAGAGCAAATTTTAAGCTCTTCAGGGAGCTATTTAGCAGAGTACCCTGGGAATCTGCTTTTGAGGGTTTAGGAGTCCACGAGTGCTGGTCAGTCTTTAAGAACCACCTTTTAGAAGCACAGGGGCAGGCAATTCCACTGTAAGTCAACCAAGCGGGGCAGACGACCAGCTTAGCTGAAGAGGGAATTCTCCTCAAGCTCAAGAGGAAAAAGAAACTGTATGATTTCTGGAAGCGAGGTCAGGCTTTGCAGGGAGATTACAGAGCGTTGTTTCATTTATGCAGGGAGAGGACACGAAAGGCTCAATTAGAGTTGAAACTGATCAGTGATGTTTCTGGTAACAAGGTTTTTTTTTTTAAGTATGTTAACAGCTAGAGCAGGTCTAAAGAAAACATTGGAGGCATACTTGTTCAAGATGGTCATCTGACTAATACGGATGAAGAAAAATCGGAGGCATTCAATATGGTTTTTGCCTCTCCTTAATAATACTGATAGACCTTGGGCTGCCCAGTCCCCTGAGTCAGAGGACTACCAGTGTGGGAACAGTGACTTTCCATTTGTGGACACTGAAATTGTAAGGGACCAGCTGTATCAGCTGAATGTACACAAGTCTATGGGGCCTGATGGGATTCATCCCAGAGTTCTGAAGGAGCTAGCAGATGTGACAGCACGACCCCTCTTGATCATCTACCAAAGGTCCTGGGAGTCTGGGGAGGTCCCTGCTGACTGGAAGCTAGCCAACGTTATTCCAATCTACAAGAAGGGCGTAAGGGAAGACTGAGAGAGCTACAAACCTGTTAGTCTAATCTCAGTTCCTGGAAAAATTATTGGTGAAGATTATACTGGGTGCTATTGAAAGACATTTAGAAGAACAATGCAGTCATCAGGCATGCTCGGCACAGGTTCACAAAGGGAAAGTACTGTTTAACTAATTTTATATCCTTCTATGATAAGGTCACCCACCTAGTGGATGAAGGGAAGACGGTGGATGTAGTTTTTCTGGATTTTAGTAAGGCTTTTGATACCACCCCTCACAGCATCCTTCTGGACAAGTTGTCAAACTGTGGGATGAAAGGGTTCACAATGCGCTGAGTGAAAAACTGGCTGAACGGCAGGACTCAAAGGGTTGTAGTGAATGGGGCTACATCTGGCTGGCAACCAGCCACCAGTGGTGTTCCTCAATGTTCAATTCTAGGACTAGTCCTGTTCAATATATTTATCAACGATCTGGATGCAGGAGTCGAATGCACCATTAGCAAGTTTGCAGATGATACCAAACTGGGAGGTGCTGTTGACTCTCTTGAGGGACAAGATGCCTTGCAGAAGGATCTAGATTGAAGCATTGGGCAATGATCAATGGGATGAAATTTAAGTCAAAATGCTGGATTCTGCCCCTAGCATGGAGTAACATCGGGCGCAAGTATAATTTGGGAGAGGAGTGGCTGGAGAGCAGCCCTGCAGAAAGGGATCTGGGCGTGCCGGTTGACAACAGGCTCAATATGAGTCAGCAGCGTGCTCTGGCAGCCAAGAGGGCAAATCACATCCTGGGGTGCATCAAACGCAGTATAACCAGCCAGTCAAAAGAGGTGATTATCCTGCTGCATTCAGCGCTGGTGCGGCCTCACCTTGAGTACTGTGTGCAGTTCTGAGCCCCACCATTTAAGAAGAATGTAAAGGTCCTTGAATGCGTCCAGAGGAGGGCAACAAAGCTGATGAAAGAGCTGGAAGGAATGTCCTATGAGGAGCGGCTAAGGACTTTGGGCTTGTCTAGTTTGGAGAAAAGGAGGCTGAGGGGTGACCTCACTGCTGTCTACAGCTTCCTGAGAAGTGGAGAGGGAGGTGCCAATCTCCCTGGTATCCAGTGATAGGACACATGGGAATGGTTCAAGGCTGCACCAGGGTAGGTTTAGACTGGACATTAGGAAGCATTTCTTTACTGAGAGGGTGGTCAAACACTGGAATAGGCTTCCTAGAGAGGTGGTTGATACCCCAAGCCTGTAAGTGTTTAAGAGGCATTTGGACAATGCCCTTAATAGCATGCTTTAACTTTTGGTCAGCCCTGAATTGGACTAGACGACCACTGTAGATCTCTTCCAACTGAAATAGTCTATTCTATTCTAAAATTGTTACAAACGTTATGACTTGGTTACTTCAAAAAAAAAAAAAAACCACCGTCCTAGTTAAATAAAAAGTGTCTGCATAGAAAATCATGTTGGCTAGGTAGCTGTAATTTAAATTAGGTATTATAGCAGTAAACATACCAGAGTAACAGGAGGAGACGTGGGTAAGGCTGAGATGGAAGGCACACACATGCATAAAATATCCCAGGCCTGTTGTTACCTCAAATGACAGCATTTCATACCACCTCCCTCCACATGGGGAACAGCACAGGACAGACCAAGTCATTCCCAAATTAGAAAAATAAGCCTGAATCAAACCACCTGCCAGAGACCAGATCGGTCATGCTGCTGGAGACACCTGAGGTCTCACAGTGTCACCTAGATCATGCTGGTGACTGAACGCTTGTCCCTGGGAAAGAGGGATTTCACTGTGCAACCCCATATGCAGCTACCTACCAGCTGAGGACAGCCTAACGGTCAGGGAGACAGGTACCTTGCATGGACTTCAAAAGGGGAAAACTTAAAGATCTCAGTAAATTTCAAATTCTTGAGAAATTGTGTGACAAGAGCCTGGACATGCCAATGTGCCTGTTTAAAATAGATGACTGATACACTGATTGCAATGTGACACATTTCTTTCAAGGGTTGCTGCCCTCATCAACTTGTATACAGGGGTTTTCCCACAGAACTGGTGTGGGTTCAATATCCATTGCAGAAAGTATAGGTGCTCTCCTTTCCCCCCAGGACTGAACATGAGAGCGGGGAGCAGATTCATAGCATCCTTGGCCCCAGCTGAACGAGCCGGTCGGAGCAGTGGGATGACTGCCGGGGATGGTGGGACCATGCTCTGCTCCCTTGTCTTCTGTCAAGCAGAACATCCATCCCTTTCTGAGCTGTTTGCTCCCTCTTCGGCAGGGCCAAGCCCTGCCAGCACAGCAGAGAGGCACAGTACCGTTCAAGAAAAGCTAAGTGAGCTGTAAAGGGCAAACGCATACAAGGGATCCATCTGGCAACAATGTAAGGAACTCGACGCAGAGTGACTTAAAATTAAAAAAAGCATTAAGTGGCTTATATAAACCAGTGCCATAAAACCTCTGCATAAAGGCAGCTAAGGGCACCATCTCTCCCAGCCTGAGGTGCTGCTGGCTGAGCACTGCGAAAAAACCCAAAATTAAAGTTACGCAATGCCTTGCATTAGGCCCAAAATAAATACAGTCAGGACTTGCATTTTGACAGCAACGTGAGGCAGACAAAGCCTGTGCTGCTGGGTAAAACCCCTGAGCTCCTTGCCGTTGTTGTGGCCAGCTGGGATGGGTGAGAGATGAGCAGGGGCTGCCTTGGCCGCAGGAGCCCCAGGAGGCACAGGCTGTGCCGGGACACACACGGACCTCCCACCCACTGTCCCCTCTAGCCAGGCCTCAAGGGGCAGGTCCTCCACGGTCCAGCTTACAGTGTAGGCTCACCACAATAAGAAAAGCCCAGCACTGTTGGGGAATCAAGGCCTGAACTGAAGCCAGCTGAAGTCAATCAACGACTTCAACGTATTTTCAGTCAGAACACTGCAGCACTCTCCGCAGAGGTTAAAATCTCTGTGTCTCTGGCCGCCATCACCTCCTGCTTCTGGTTCCTCAGCTGGAGGTAAACCTGCACTGTCCCTGACTTCTAAGGACTACAGAAACCAAAGATGAATGCATTCATTCATTTCACACACCCAGTGTTTTCCAAACAATCCTGACGATTGAGGAGATGGCAAGTGGACGTTCTGCCGCCTATGCTCAGCACAAAATCCAGTGACCGCAGTTATCCTGTTGGCTTTGCAACAGACAGTCACCCAGCCTTAGGAACAGTGCCACTTACGGCTCCGAGGGTTGTCTGCTACGGGCCTCTGGCTATGGAGGAAAGAACCAAAGAAGCTCACAGATGTGGATGTGCTTTGAAAAAAAGGTTTCTGCAAAAGCAATTCACAGAATTCACCAACCCTTGAAATGGACGGAACCAAAATACTTCTTTCATCTTTTTTTTGCTTGTTCTTGTTTGATTTTCCCCTTCAAGTAAGTTGCCATGTGCAGCATCTGTTACTGTTACAGCAGTCTGTGCAGGGGAGCTTGTGGTCCAGCCTAGTTTAGTGAGTGCCATTGCCTTGGTACTACAGCATCTTCCACATCGGCAACTAAATCTCCCTTCCTGTTACAGTTCGCCAAGAGCTTTCAACTCCCAAAGCACTGTCATTCACCCTTTCCCTCGACCCAGGATAACTTCAGTTCCAGATAATTAAGCTGTAAATCAGCAGAGCTCGTTAGAGGGAAACTGCCATTTTCAGAAGCACCCACAATGGCTTTCCCAGGGAAAACTCCATCTTCCAAAACTAATGTCAAGACCAGCACCAAGTGTACCTATGGTACATTCCACAGTGCAAGTCTTCAACTCTCAGTCACAGTCAACATGTGGTTCAAATCCCTCTAAGAAAAGAGGAAAGTTAGGCAACTTTGGTACAGGAAGGAATCTGGACAACACCGGTTTCTATGCAGTAGAGCTCCTGAAGTATTAATTGAGGTTTTTGTTTTTCCTATAAGTAATACAATGTGCAGAAAATAATATACAAGCCGATAGCAAGGCATAACACGCATCTGAAGAATATTATTTTCTCCATTTTGCTGCAAGTATAGTTACACAAAGTTCACAATGCTGCAATATTTTGGTTTTATCTGTTGTAGTCAATCACTAGCAAACTGATCCATCTTTACTTCTAGCAGAATTAAAGATTTTGGTAACTTTTCAGTAAAGTAACATTTAAATAACACACAAATACCAATTTCATATTAGCTTTCTCTATAGGGAATTGAATTTAAGACCAGAAGAAAAAAAACAAAAAAGGCTAATTAAAAAACTTACTGAGTTTTAAAATCTCTATACAGTTACTTCAGATGATTGCTCATAAATTCAATAAAGCCCTAAAGATTACTCATGTCTAGCAGCGTTATCATCAAGGGCAAAGTAACTTTCTTTTTCCTCTTCCAGAGAAAATGGACTTTTATTATGCTGCTAATCACACCTACACATTGAGTACCCATCAGTGTTAGAAGCTGAAAGCTATGAGCAAGTTTTATTTCTCATTTTTAGAAGACAATAATCTTTTCAGATCGCTGCCTCAGACTTTAGAACTGGGGCTATGATTTTCTTAACAGTATCTATTAGCTCAATATCAAGTGCCCTTAGGATCTTGTAAAGTGCCTTTTTATTTAAAATTACACCCTATCTCAAATATATATTGAATAAGAATTTCTAATTGCAACTGAAATTTCCAAAATGGAATCTGGCTTATAAAATCCACAGTGTTATATTTGGAGATCGTTCATATGGGTCACTATCATTTCTAACATGAAACAAAATTTGCTGCTGAGAATTTCTACTGCACATTCCAGAACTATATTAAAGCAATTAGAAGATCTATTAGATTTCTCATAGCATAAGAATAAAAATGTTAACATTTGAATCTGTCATTTTCGTCATGGATAAAATTAAGAGGAAGGGAACTCTTTTGTTTTTAGACCTGTATGTTGCCTCTTAACCATTTACAATCCTTGGCCTCATTTTTCACCCACAAATGTTGGGTTAAAACGTTCCACAGCTGGTAGCTACCCTTCCCAGAGGAAATGCCTCAAATATTCCCAAAATTTGTTCTTAACATTTACTACCGACATTCCTTACATGTTGTCAGAAATGCTGGGTGACTTTCAAAAGTTGCCAAGACTGAAAGAACATCACTTGCAAAGCAGAACAGTCCTCAAGCTCTCCTGCAACTGTGGCAGCCCTCAATAGCACCACACACAGCCTTAACATGTCGAGCAATATTCAAGCAAGATGAGAACAGTGTTAGGATGCAAAGGGTGCAAATGAAAACATTTTTTTTTCCCTATTCTTGACCCTCTAGTCTTTCTTGAGAAAACTACCCAAACATGTCAGATGTCCTTTTTTACTGAGATTTTCATCTTCTTATTCATTCTCTTAAGGTCAAGTATGCAAGTTTTCACCATATCCAGTCCAATATTTTCATGACCCCACCTGGAGTACTGTGTCCAGCTCTGGAGCCTCCAACATAAGAAGGACATGGACCTGTTGGAGCGGGTCCAGAAGAGGGCCACAAAGGATTAGAGCACCTCTGCTATGAGGACAGGCTGAGAGAGTTGGGGTTGTTCAGCCTGGTGAAGAGAAGGCTCCAGGGAGACCTTATAGCAGCTTTCCAGTACTTAAAGGGGCCTACAAGAAACCTGGAGAGGGACTTTTTACAAGGGCATGTTGTGATAGGACGAGGGGTAATGGCTTCAAACTAGAAGAGGGGAGAATTAGAATAGATATTAGGAAGAAATGTTTCACTATGAGGGTAGTGAAGCAATGGAACAGGTTGCCCAGGGAAGTTGTGGAGGCCTCATCCCTGGAAGTGTTCAAAGCCAGGTTGGATGGGGCTTTAGCAACCAGGTCTAGCGGGAGGTGTCCTTGTCCATGGCAGGGAGGTTGGAACTAGATGATCTTTAAGGTCCCTTCCAACCTAAACCATTCTATGATTCTATGATTTTTGTGTTGTGCACTGTGTTCAGGAAAAGTGTCAAGAATTACTTAGTAGGAACAGACATAGAGGATGAACTACAGACAGGATTAACATTTCACTAGTAAAAAACAAGGAGTATATCAAACACTTCATGGGAAAAAAAAAAAGGAAAACAAAACTGTCCATTGTTAAGGTTACTGGCTGCTGAGCATGTTGCTTTTTAGTTTGCTGAGTTTTATCTCATTGTTTCCTTGTACTCCCCTGTCTGCCATTGTGTCTGCCTGTCTTGTTTTGTTTTCCACCATCTTGCATGTGCCTGGCAAGATCCCTGGGCAGGGTCATCATCTATCCCCTGTGGAGTGCCAGAGTGGAGGACCATGGCTCCTGGCCAGGGATGCTGTTCATTTCAGAGATACATATAATAAGCAATAACAATGCTGGAAAATTCCACTTGCATTTGATGTAACTAGGGACTATTAGTCTTCTATGTTTATATTCATCTTCTGTCCCCAGGCAAAATCCTGCCCATACTCCACAGTGTTACTCATCAGGGTGTAGCTGAGGGGAGCAGAAAGGGAAAAGGTCCCTATTAGGAACCTGGGAGGTTGAAGAACTTCTTTCTTATTCCCATCAAACGTCCTGGGCAACCCGTTGGTATTTTGCCAGGCCCCCAATCATAGGAATTTGACCCCATCATTGTGCTGAATGATTTAGCTTGCTTAGGAGTTGACTGGGAGCTGATAATCTGCCTATCACGTCTGATCTAAAACTGGAAAACGGTCATGCACATTTTAAAAATAGTCTGTTTATCACACCATATATATTGATTAACTTTTGGAAACAGTCCAAGACACATCATTCTGGAAGTCAATCTAAAATAAATATGACCTGAATTTATCCAGAACAGGTTGGATGAAGCCTTGTTACTACGCACCTAGGTGGGGTTTTTTTCCCCTATAGCAAATTGCACACATTTAAACAATATATAACTGTCTACATATTAATATCACAGCCTCCTGGCAATTATGAATCATTAAACAGAACTTTAATGTGGCTTATTTCACATGTGTGCACTGATATTTTAAAAAGTTCAGTTCCCATTCTCCAAGTACAGAAACGCCTTTCAAAATCCTAAAGTTGTATTGCTAAAGTGGCCGTGTATATGCACTGAACTAACCCCAACCATCTAACTGTGACCTGCCAGAAAGACAAAGAAATGCTGTCAGGCATAAACCACCGCAGAAAGTTGAAGCTTAAACAAAAGTATGACTGAAAACACTGTGAAAGAGAAGATGCAGATCTGCAGCCCTGCTGCTAATAAAGATCTGTCGCTCAACCTCAGTGTCTGGCAGCAAACTCACTACAGCAAAATTTACCCAGTTGAAGCTGGGACGCGGAAGAAGCAGTTGGCTTTCAGATCATTCAGTGCTTGAGAAAGGCTGTCAACCTTTGATTTCCATATCAAGGCAACGGATTGCTAATTACTGTGTAAATTAATTGCTTCTCAGGGTTGTTTACTGCCACTATTTACTGCTACAACCTGAAGAAGTCAGGTTCTTCTGTTTAATATTTGAACATATTTACAGCTTCCAGAAGCAGAGAGAACAGGTTTCATTTTCAGCAGTCTACCTCAATGCCTTTTCCTCACTGGAATGAACTACGGATACTACAGTCAGATATTTCTTGTGCAAACAGAATTGCATTAAGCACCTTGCTTCATTAATGCTGTTCATGAATAAGGATGAAATGTCAGGCAGAGAAAGGTGGATACTCTCTGAAAGGGGAAGGGAATATAACTCTGGAATAACTGGTTTCTGCAACAAAGAATTTATAACGGATTATTATAGGACATACATGTTATGGAACATAAAACTAGTAGCATAAAGTATTGTTACCTTATGGCAACTTAAGATGAAAAACCTGTTCTCAATTCCCTCTTTCCTGCCCAGAGCTCAGACTCCATGGATAACCCAGCTCTTTGGACCTCCCTAAAGGATATCTCAAGTGTGGGGCATCATGCTGGGGAAGAGGCATGGCTCTGTCTCAGTTCTGCCCTGACTTCCCTCTTGCCCACAAAACCGACAAAGGCAAGAGCATCATCTGTTTTATACACTAGATCCAGGTAGCAATACTACACTGCCGGGAGAGTAGGAGGACGTCGCTGTGATGCTGGAAGCCCTAATGCAGCTGTGTTGGCAGGTGCAGCTCCATCATCTCTGCATGCCGCCTTAGGGCTAAAAAACATTCAACCCTTTTAAAATATCCCGTGGTTAACAATGAACTCAGTTCTCCTTTGCCCAAGCTGTACTCCGACAAAGCAAGCAGCAGACTCAGAAGCAGAAAGGTTTGTTTGTGGCTTCCTGAGCTGTAAGCACCATTTTTGGCCAAAATGAGAGCAGCACCAGAGGAGGAGCAATATCCTCCCCTTCCACCACATGTTCTGCCTTTTCTCTTGTATTCCAGAAGGAAAGAAGGGGATATTCCGTAGAAGAGACCACTATGTAGATGGAAATGACCCTAATATAAGGAAGAGTTTTCCATGAGGATTTCCATTTGCCTTCCACATTCACTATATACCATGTTGTATCAAGCAAAGAAACTTGCTGGAGTGGAGTATCCAGCCCCCTACATTTAAAAGTGTTGGTAAATTGAAAATGGATCATGCCACTTCTCTCTGCTCCTTCCTCCTCCTGTCCCCCCACACACCATGAATATATTTTGGAAGAAAGGAATACACCCACTACTTGAGTAGATTCTAAGTATTTCACAGATTATGCATGTAAAGGAGGAAATAATAATATATAATTTCAGCAAATCTGCAGTGCTCCATGCCCATAGAAAAACTGCAACAATTTTAGCAATACAAACACTTGGACAGGAGGTAACCTTCCCCTGTGAAGCAGGGACAGAAGCGCAGCAATGGATGAGACCTGCTGTGAATAATTAATGACATTTTTTCAGGCAGTGACTTATGCCTGAATTCCTAAAGGAAATAGTCTACTTAAACTGGTTTATTAAAGCTCTATCCCAAGAAAAATTCAAACGCTGTTTAATGAAGCAATCCGACCAATTTGTGATGCATTTTCCCTCTCTAGTTCTTCATGTGCTATTCAAATCCATACAGCACATAATTAAACCAAGGATGGCTAGAATATCTCACTTGCTAAATTACTATACATTTGCCTAATTAGCAATTACAACCCACTGTTGCCACAGACATTTGCTGAGTAATACCTCTGTTCCACTGTAGGCTTGAGCAGAACTACAGAAAGCAGTAACACACAAAACCCACTATAGTTAGATGCTTAACAAGCACTATGGATAAATCAAAAAGAGGGTCACAACTTCAAAGGAACCAGAGCTTTAATTTACAGTGCAGAGATTAGCAATATAATTAATGAGAATTACAACAAAGCAAAGGAGAGAAATCACTGCAATCCTCTAACCATGCAGCTTTGGGGAAAGCAAACAAACAAACCCCAAACAAAAGCCAAATGTTGTCTGAAACACTTTACTGGTGCACTGTGCTTCTGATCTGTGATGCACCCCCTTCCCTCCCCACCAGCCTCCGCTTAAAAAGAAAGATTTCACACCAATGCCACACTTCGGAACAAGATTTCAGGGAGCTTTTCTTTTCCTATGATGTAGGGAACAAGCAATGATAGGATCAGATAAAAGCACATAATGAGATTAAGTCTCATTAAAAAACTCCTCTTGTGTTTCAAAGGCACTAACTCTATTAGAGGTAAGACTGAGAACAGTACGTAGACCTACAAACACAACACAGTCACGTGTGCAGAAGAGACCCTACGCTGCAGAAAGTGCATTTTTTGCCACAAAGCAAACAGCCACATAAAATGGGTAAGCGCTTTTCTGAAATGCACAGATTTTATGTGATGAGACAAGACACTATTAGACAGGGTACTCGATGTGCCTTGCGTTGAAAGGGTTTCTAAACAGCTAAGTACGAAACATCCTCGCGTTCAAAGGATGCAGCTGTAACACTCAAATGTAAGTAGTTGCATTTTTTGCACTCGCTTGCCACGAACTGTTTCTCTAATAACTTGTCTCCTGGCATAGCCACGTGTGACAGACCGGGGATTTGTCTCGGAGGCGTAAGCAGGGAAGGCTGCAGACCCGTCGCAGCCCTTGAGCACACACACCCCATGCTCACCGCCACTTCCTACATCCCATCCCTCTGCCGAGGCTGGCTCACCTGGCTCTGTGGTGGGACAAGCCTCAGGTGTTTCATAGGGACTGGAATTTCTGGCTTTCAAACGCAGAAACTAAAGGAATGAAACACCTGACCTTTAGGAGAAGACAGAGAAAATTGCCTGCGAAACTTTTACATGAAACACAAATTCAATTCTATCAAATTTGACTTCTAAAAAGAAAGAGAAATAAAGATATTTAAACATAATTTCAGATTATTACAGGACTTACTGGGAATCCAAAGATTAAATAATTACATTGAAAGAAATCAAGTAACTATTATTGAAAATTAGATGCAAGCCCAAATAAAATTATATTAATATACCTTTAACAATAGCACTGACAAGTTAAGAAATTCAACAAATTCAGCGATGTACAGAATGCCCCAATAAATTATATGCACCTTTTTCAACAAAAAAGTTCTTATTAATTTACTAAATGTATTACGTTAGTCATACCTTTATAAATATCTTTATAGATAGGTATGCAAAGTTATAAAAATAATCACACTTCATATCAACTTGTCAATAACTAATCTATTTTTTCTTTTTTCTTTATGAAGGATATAATTACTATTTTTATCAGCAAAATTCTTAAATTCCCATAGAAACATGTGATGCATAAAACATACTTTAATTTTTGTTGCAAAGTTTTCATTACAAAATTCTTTAACTAAAATAAGAAATGAATCCTCTAATGAACAATATTAATCCTGATACTGTGAAGATGATTAATAAAATTATTTATTAACAATGAATCCTTAAGTGTTCAGTGCCATCCAGGTCAAATTTAACTAGAGACTGACCCTAATCCTAAATCAGATTTTCTAGCTAGCCTCTATTCTGTCAGCACAGAAAAGCTACAGATGGCAGAACGGAGGAACGCAACAATACCAAATAGGAACAGCAATTTCTAAAGACAACTTAAAAATAAGTTTCCCATACAGATTTGTGACTAAATTTGCTGTTAGGCAGAAGAAATATAAAATAAGACAAAACGAAAAAACTGCCTGCTGTGAAATATTGCTGAAAATACAGTGTTTCTGCTGAAGCGAGCTCTGAGGCCAGACAGGGTCGCAGACTGGAACGGGGATGATGTCGAGGGCAGTGCTGTAGGCAAGGGGACTTTTTCATAAATTCTGCTCTCTGTTTCCCAGTGTCAGCTTCTCAACTCCTCTACTACATTCAATGCCATTTTTGACAGCACTTTGTTGGGGTTTTTTCTTGGGAATCTGAGTATAAATGAAAATCAATGTCTACAAGGATGTTTCTATTTTGCAGTTAATACTATTCCACTGTTTCCTTCATGTCACTCTGGAAATGTAAAAAGGCCTTGTAGCAGGAATATATTACATACATTCTCAGTATGGGCCCCTTCAAACTGTAACACCAACAAATGCAGGAGTCAAGACCCACCGTCTAACCTACACCAATTTCAGTACAACATCCTCTTACCTAGTGGTAAAAGCATTTTGTTCTTAACATCTACCTTGACAACTTCATATATTATTTACAGGGTATAGGAGCACAGCATAAAAAACATCACCTCTCATCCTAAAATTAACAGAACGCTCCCATGGATTATGCAATGGTACTTAAACCCAGGCAGGTTTTTTTTCAGAGCTGTGTTTGCAAGCAGCGATCCATGAATTTATCAATGCCATTATTTTAACAGAAGCTTAATTCACAGTCAATACTTACTTCATGATTCATTTTTATACAGCTAAACTTTATATTTTTACTTCACCTACGTGAAAAGGTCTGCCACCAAAACTTTGTATAATGACAGCAAAATAGTCCAGATGGAAATGCTGTGATCACCAGGTGTCACAAGAAGATGCAGCCATGCCGTACAGGCAGAGTCCAAAAAGGTCCCCAGAACCTTTTTCCATCAAACAGTGGAACCAGTTACTGTCCGACACAACAATAAAGCTAAACCCTTCTGGCAACAGACCAAAAGACAAAGCCAGTTTGAGTGCTGCCTTTCTCCAAAATATCCACCCTATCACCCACCTATCCCACAAACATGTCGAGGAAACCTCCCAAACCTTTACTGAAGCTCTGCCCTCTTTTGAGGGCACGATCTCAGCCATGCAGCACACAAAAGTCTGACCAAAGCGCTGTTATTAGTGAATCTCACCACACTAAAGTGCCACTGTCTGGATGTAAAAGCCTCAGTTACAGAAAATATTTTCAGCATATTTGTGGAGATTGGTAGCAGGGCTTTTACAGCATGACTTGGCCATCAGAATTTATAACCAGGAAAACGTTTGGGCCAACTTCATACAATGGTCATTTATTTTAATAGCATAGCATATGGAAAATATACAACCAGTACTAATGTACTTGCAAATATGCTAAGTTAGCTGCTTCTCAGATGAGGATAGTAATTCACACTACAACAGAATTAAAATCTGTTCAGCTATAAAAATGAGGCAATAACACATCTCTCATTAGGAACTCTCTCTTCATCCACTTAGGAAAGCCTCTTTCCCTGAAAAGACTTCCATGAATGATTTTCCAGTTTCTCTGCCTCAAGGGTTGGAAAGTCAGTCAGATCACCAAAAATACTCTCAGAACTATATATATAAATAAGCACAGACAAAGCTATTATGCTTTTCGTGAGCCTAGCAGCCTGACACCGGAGAAGGCAATGCAACCCATTCCTAAGCACTGGGAGAGGCAGATTTACTGTTCTCTACTGTTGGAGAACGGGAACTGCTTGCAATGGGGCAGTATTTTTTGCCAGGTCTAGGGGGCATTTTCTGCTAAAACCAGCTGAGCGGTAAAGCCCAGGAAACTATGACATTTATATTCATATTCAGAAAAGAAAAGGCAAACCCTTCTGTGTCTGTGCTCCCATGCTGAACAACTGCTGTTTTCACTATTGCTGTGAAGAACTCACAGGCAAAGTTGGCTCCAAGAGCCCTTTTCTCAAGGGAAAGAAAAAGCCCTTCAGTTAGGAAGACTGGCTTCCCTTTAACACAAGAGGACTGTGTGGCTCTTATCCGGTCCCAGGGGTGGCTTTGCCCAGTGGACAGGCAGACTAAGGCCGAAGTAGAGGAGCTCAAGCTATAAAGAATACTCACAAAGTGGAGAGCCCTACAAGAGACAATGTTGAGCGACCATCATAACTAATGGACTAAGATGAGACATTGCGTCATGAGGACTGGCAGCTTAGGTGCAGGGCCGCAGTATCCAGCAGCAAAACAGAGACAAACTAAACCTGGGACAGCTGTAGGGCCTCAAGAATTGAACCACCTGTTCCAGGGTGACAACCAGCCCACCAGACAAGCTTCTCTGAGGTGGACAACGAGCAGGGAGCAGAGCAAATGGAAAGAGAAGCAACTTTTGAGTCTTCTGCCTTCTGTCTTTTATGATTTTGGTGGGTGCAGTTGGTACTTGGGCTTTTTATAGCTTCGCAGCAGGAGACAAGACTTTTCCTCTGAAAGGGGAGCCCAGAATGGAGGTGGCCTCAAGAGAGTTCACAGTGCGGTCAGGTCTGACATACAGGGCAGCAGCAGTGGCCACCAAAAAGACAGCAGCACCAGTAGCAAAGCAGAGGGTGTAGTTGAGAGGGTGTAGCAGACAGAAGAAGGGTGTAGGACCCTAGGGACCTAGAGGTGAGGTCAGAGATGAATGCCAAGAGGAAGCTTGGCATCAGGAAAATGGTGCAGGTGGGTAGGGATTTGGGACTGGGAGAGAAAATAGGGAGTAGAAATACCGGGGAGGGATCTACAACAGATGAGGTTGGCGGTGTGTGTAGCTCAAGTGGAAGGGCAGAATAAAGACTATGAACAGGTTTGTGCTAGGATCAATGGCGAACTCCAGAACGGGTGGAAGTGTTGGGAGACTCTGGGGCTGATATAGGTATCTCTGAACTGTATGGAGGCTGGGTGGGGGGAGTGACAGAAAGGACTCCAGGAAAAGATGTTTGGGAATCTCATCTGAGCTTAACTGCAGCCAGTACCTCCCTTCCGCTATTCCAGCCTGGGGGCAAGGGTGCACCCAGGACTACTTTACTTCTCTGCAGAACTGTCCTCTGTGCATTTTGGTTTTGTGGAGGGCTGATGCAAGGGGCTCTGGTCTGTGACTGAGGCTGCCTGGCAGAAGTGAGGAATTTTTTTATTGCAGATGTCCAGACAGGTGATTCAGACGCCACTGTCATGCCCACATCAACACACCCTTCAGCATTACCCTGTAATGAATGTAATGCAGCTGAGCTGGGGCTTGTACAAAGTTAAATTGCAGGCCTTAAGAAGATTTTATTGCAGAGTCTACAGTCTCTCACCTTCCTACCCCCACTCTATGGCAGCACAAGTAATGAATAATACCAGGTGCCCGCACCAAAACACCTGGGCTTGACTTTCTGAGATGCTGAACACTTACAGATCCTGTTCAGTCTGAGCTGTAACTGATTACCTGCTCTGAAAATTGACACCTCTCTTCAAGAGCACTCCTAATCAGGGACTTTTGAAAACATTAGCTCCACATCTACCTTCCAAAACTGACAAGAGGGACTGTCGGCAGCGGATATCAATCAACCTGAGCTAAATTGCAATTAGGACTATTGTACGATAGAATAAGATTTAGAGGGAGAAAGCACATTCCTCAGGCAGTTAAAAAAAACCCCACTTGAATAATGAGCTTTTCGCTGCATGCAACAAAACATAATTCATCCTGCAACCTTAGCAGCTTGTGTTAAACTGAAGCAGCCACAGCTGACCTTCCTCAGTCACTCTGACAACTCTATATTAGTTGTCCTCATTACATAAAGACAATCAATCAGAAATTGGAGAACAATGGCCTTACGAGGGTTCATAAAAACTGAACGCAAATCCTCTATGCCACTCAGTCAGGGACAAGTTATTCTCAGAGCTACAGACACACATCTGTGCCAAAGTCCACATAAATTCTTTTTTCTGAGCAGGGTCTGGGTCCAAGAAGGGAGCTTGCCCATTGCCTCAGGAGGGACAATCACCGGCAAGCTACTCACATTTCGCTGTTCAGTGTGCCTCCTTCATCTTCTCTCATTAGTGTGGCACAGAACAGGCAAGGTACTTATACAAGTAGCTGCTGTAAATTTTTTTTTTTTTTAATATTCTGGTATTACTCTGATGTACCTGCTCTATGCCAAAAATTTTAGCTAATTTATACACAAATCCAATTTCAGCAAGTGCCTTGTTACTACTTGGGATTATCAGGGAGGGACTTGGAGCAAGGACACCTCCACCTTCCAGTCCTCCAGAACCTCCTCCTGTTTGACAGGCCAGGCTGACTCCACATCACTGATTTTGAATGCAGAGCATAGAGAGTACCACTGTCACACATGATTGAAACAAGCTAATACCTTCAATTTTCAAGGAAGATATGAAGCAGAAAAACAATTATCAAGGAAGAAATGAGATCCTGGGTGCTTAAGTCATACAGGTCTGCTAGAGGTCACCAGAATTGCAGTTTCTCATATATCTTCAGAAGAAGAAATATGAGGTCTTGTTCAAAATAGTAATGGGCTGCTGCATATCACGTTTGGAACTCCAGATGCCTGTTAGAAAAGTCGATAGCTGATAGTCAGGGATCCTGTTTGGTATACATGAAAAGCAGCTGTTCCTCATATACTTAGTTAACCCGACACCATCAAGCTTATTTTCGGTCATTGCTGGGTCAACTACCATTTCTTCCTCCTCCTGCAACCCTACACATCCCCTTCCCCAAATAAAAACCTCATGCCTAAAGGTCTTCACCAAACTTTACATTACTTAAATATCATTTTATTGTTGGTTTTTGTTTTCTCCCAATCCCACATACAGACTTAAATCAAGATCCAAGCATTGCTTTTGGTCTTGACTTAATGGGACAATACCTCAATATCTGAATAGAAAAAAGTGCCACCCTGCACCCCTTTTAATGGGATTTTCTCCTTTAGCTGTATTTTAAAGGTGAGAGTAGTTTTCAGAGGCTAAACCACTTCAAACTAAATTTTTCCAGCAATTAACAAAACTTAGACTAGTCCTTAATCTTCTACTGTTCTTTCTGTTGAGCTGATCTTCACTTGAAAGACATTAAAAAAGGTAGACCATATTTGGCAATTTTGCCTGCTTTGGCCATACAGCTTAACCAAGGTCCTTCACTAGGTACACTCCTGGAATCCATCTAAGCAATTCTAATACCACACACAAAACACTTCCAAACTTTTGACATTGCACACAGCATCTGTTAGCTTCTAGATCCTCCTCCACAATCACAGATAAATATACTTACACATCAATGCTTCACATTTCTCCAAGGTAATCCAGGAGCAAGTACAATCAGCTGATGAAACAGTCTTATTTGTACTCCCAAATGATGATAAAGAAATTAATCCACAAACCATTTTGCATATATAAAAAGGCACCAATGTCATATTTGGATCTGAAAGCCAAACAAGCCCTATAACATTTAAGAACTAGCGCCCAGGTAAAGCACTACATTTCACAGTAAGCAAGAAAACCCCTCACAACCTTGAAGACACTGGAAGTCTCCAACGTGTGCTCCTTTCGGCTTCCACGGAAGACACATGCAGCTGACCTGTTAAATTCTGCTTGAGTCCTCTGTTGTAAAGCAATCCCAAAGTGTACAAACAAAACCTCATCTGTATCGGGGGATCATACAAAGCTCCTGAATTCAGGAGCTCCAACAGTTAAGACTGACTTGGTTCCAGGCCTCTGCCTGGGACTGGGAAATCATGCCTCATGCAATGCTGTCAGGCAACTTTTGTTTACACACTGTAGCTGCAAATATAGTATTAACGTGGAGTGAATAAACCACATAGGTGTATAGTGTCCATAGACATATTTCTACAGAGTCAAAGAAAAGACAATAACATTCTCCAGACCTAACAGTTCCTCGGCAAGGATATGTATGTACTTCCTGCCCCATACACTTGGAAGCAAAGGCGCGTAGGGTCATGTTGGCAAGCTAGCTTGAATTACTAACAGGAGATACACATACTCACGGACGCATTTGGCAAGTCAATCCACAAAATGACCCAGTATTTTGGTAATGAAGACCTCAAATACTTCATTTTGTGAAGTAGGAGCTTCATCTGCTAAGCAAAATCTTTTCACAGAAATGTCATACGTGTTCACAGTCCCGTGGATAACTTAGCTCACCACTTTTCATGAGTGTGGGGAAAGAGGAAGCAATATGTTGTGCAATGCAGGATTTGTAGCCAAGCAAATATAAAATACATTTGACAACTAACTACATGGAGATACTGCTGCTGCTGTCAAATCTATCTTTAAACATATGCCTAAATAAGGGATTTAGAGTCTGTTTCAAACGCTCGCTGAAGTCTAAGTCTCTCTTTTATTACTTGCGAGGAGCACTCAGGCTCATACACAAGAAACAGAAGCAGGCACGCTACACTGAATTACAGCACACCTCTTTAGATCGGTCCTTAACACGTATCTGCTCACTGCACTAGCACTGTTCTCCGGAGAGATGCAAATCACAGTACAGATGATCTACAAACACATCCTCATAGTCTTTTCAACAGGTCCAACAGACAGTGTAGGGCACAGTTTAAAGCCTTGAATTTCATTACTTCCACAGTTCAGCTGTTTTTAAATAACACGTGCCTTCTGTTATGTTGAAATTACTCATTGTATCGCAAAATGTGGCCAGGTGGAAATCTGCAGCTGGAAAGGTTAAAAAAAAAAGGGAAGGGGGGAGGGAAGGTTTTGGAATTGTGGCTTCGGAGGTGATGTTGAAACAGACTGATTAATACCTAGATTTCTGCTGCATTTAAGATTTTCAGAAGGCTGTACATATTTTAATCCAGCAGAAATAATGCCATTTAAAAAAAACATAGGAAACTGTAGCGCATACTTTAAATATAGCTGTGCATTTGAGTTCAAAGCAGAGATGTTTTGACAGATTCTACATCTTAGAGAAAGGGGGAAAAGAATGACAATTATGGGATTTGATATCTTTTAAGACTTTTGGTCTTAAAGACTGTAGCCATTTTAATTCAATGTTGGAAAGACAGCCTTTGAAAGTAGTTTCACAGCAGGAACAGAACTATTTTAAGTAACAGTAGGTAATTTTAATTAAACTCTGCTTGAGCTTTTAAACGTGAAGACAAAAAGGTCGACCCCAAAACTCCAAGTTTGCACACTAGGTAGTTTTCCCTAAGCTTTATGCAGCAGCTGGCCATCTACTTAACTCCTCTCATTTAGCTGATACTAATTTCTAATCTGGATTTTCCTTCTCTATAAAGATTTCATTAAAAAAAAATCCTGAAAGTACTTCCAAGTAAAGTCAGAACATGAAAATAAAATGTAAAAATTATATACACTGATAGATGTATGTGTTAGATTGCATGCTTTAAAACTGCCAAGATTTGAATAGAGTTACAGTGTATATTGATTTTTACCCATACCTCCCCTGTCCCAGCCCTAGCTGAAAGATGATAGTTTTCCTCCATTCTGAACAACCGAGCATTAACTGCATCAGCCAAAGGGATGTGAGAGTGCGTGGCGTGTAATTTGATGGATTTTGGAGAGACAGTACTTTCGTTGCAAGGATAATTCTGCTCGCTCTGATCCTATCCCCTCTGCAAACCAGGCTTTGTGCCTCCAGAGGGACAAATCTGATTCTTCCCCTCCCTGGCTGCCTCCGGGACTGTGTGCTCTTCTGCACCTGTGGGCTGCAGCAGCGGATCCACCTGTGTCATCAGCTCTTTCCTTTAAAAGACTGA
Organism: Burhinus oedicnemus; assembly: GCA_008921705.1. Taxonomy (NCBI): domain Eukaryota; kingdom Metazoa; phylum Chordata; class Aves; order Charadriiformes; family Burhinidae; genus Burhinus; species Burhinus oedicnemus. The sequence goes on along the minus strand of VFFE01007242.1, from coordinate 373,765 downwards.
TCAGCATGGAAAGGAGTGGAGAGACAGCCTTCCTGAAACAGCTGTTGTTCCATTTTAACAGCAGAGATACAAACCAACAGGCAGCTTATGGATATACTTCTCTCATCCTAAAGTGGAAAGATATATGAACCTGGTGAATATGTGATATGAATGTATGGCAAAATATGAACAGGTGATAGATCACCTGAAGAAATGGAAGCCCTTTGAGAAGAGTCATACGTAGGTTAGAATCAAAACTGCCTTTTTTTTTTGTTAAAAGGTTGTGCTCCCAAGAGTTTTTTAAGAAAACACAGGAAGAGATCAGAAAACGAGGTGGGACAGGAGGAGTTAGACAAAATATTTTTTTGAAAACTGAAAAGCTCTTGAAAGATGTAGGGAAGAGGCGTGAGTCTGCATGCAATTTTTGTTACTTTTTGCATTCTGCATGTTCTTTCATGGCTCTTTCCGACTGCACAATACACTACATGCTCAGTGTCCTTCATGGCTGAGCTCCCCTCCATCAGCAATGACACCCACAAAGCAGTCTCTGCAGTTGTAACCCTCCCTCAGGAAGGCTGGACCATTTTAGCTGCTTTACCACAAGGCTAATTTTACTGGCCTACATTTTGCTACAGTCCTCACCAACAGTCTACCAAAAAAGAAAAACAAAAGTCGTGCATCATCTACTCTGAAAATTATTGAAAATAGTTATTCCTATCTAAGAGGACCAAAGGCTGAATGGTAAGTAGTAGTTTTAGATGATACTGTGAAGGATATTGAAGTTGCTAGCATATAACCGGACCAAAAAAAATATAGTTTTTTTTATCCTTTTGTTTCCCCCTGTCTCCTGTATGAGTAGAACTCATTCACTGGATTATCTGATTCTGGAAATAGTTTTCCCGTTGATACTGGACTGACACTGGAAATAGTTTTCATTTCTGTAACTTACTTCTCTGCCCTTGTTGGCTTCCTCTTTCTCTCTCCTACTGCTTGTGCTGTCTTCCAAAGTTCATTACAGTACAGCGGAATTTGGGCATGTTCTTCAGCACTATTTTGCTAAAGGCAAATCAGAAACCAGCCCAGGTCTTCTTTCATTTTTCTGGCCTCATATTCTTCCTTTAGATGGATCGATACCAGAAGTAAATATAGATTCATTTGCCTGCCACTCTCCTTTTGGTTAAATACTTCAATTTTATTTGTTTAAATACTGAAACAGACATTTTTTCTACGTGTGTTTTACGCAGGAGACAGAACTGTTACTGTTCCCTGCAGTCAGCCTCAGCTCTGTTCTCTTCTGTAGACAGATCTGTTTATTTACATCTTTCCCCCAACTCAACCCCACATTTTCATTATCACCCATCAGTCCTGTAGGAAAAAGCGTATGCGATGTATTGTCTTTACTGAAGTACCAGATGAACTATTTTAAGAAAGATGAGTCACAGAAGACACATTGGGGAAAAAAAAATAAAAATCAGATATAGAGTACAATAGCTTATATAAATACAATGGCCAGGATTTTCAATAGAGTTAGCTGATTCCTGTGGGTCCTCTGTAAATTCCAGACAACATGTCTACTTATTGTAACTCATACTTTTACTGCTTCAAATCTGCTGGTTTCCATTATCTTTCATATCTTTGAAAAATGCTTCGTAGGAAAATAAACCATATTATCAACTTCTTCTATTGAAAACCTAATAACTAAACCCAAATATATTTTACAAATATTTGCGTGGCCATCAACCCACAAATGAAATTTAGAAAGCATTTTAGACATAGATATTTGATTCAAACCACCAAAGTGAATCCCCATAATCACTTCAGATGTAAAGGTTTAAACTACATTAATATCCTAAATTTGACGCAATATAATGAAAAACTGATAGGTTTGTTTAGCAATATACCTGTTGACCTCTTTCATCCAAGGAATGGCTAGTACTTATGACCACTCTTACTAGAAGAAGGGAGTTGATGGAATTAGCTACTTTATGCAATCCTCTCTACAAAGCAGGGCAAGCCATAGAAGAGGAGAAACTGTGCCTTTGATCCCAGGCACAAGACCCTGTCCAGCAAGTACACTCTACCAAGACGTTCTCCTGAGGCCGTGCAGAAAGCGCAATCCAGCTTCTGAGGTGTCTCCTCTGTGGGCCTCCTTGTTGGTCGCCTCTTCTCACACACCGTTTGATTAAGCTTTATTCATTCCCGAGTTTAGGCAAACCATTTCAGACTGCTTTGCTTTGCATGTAGCCTGTACTTATGTTAGTGGTCCTTACTGTTTTACCTATGAGCTCCGTGAAGGACCTTCTTTGGTTGCCTTTACCCTAAATGAATGGCAAGTGTTAAACTAGTCTCAGCAAAATTTTACCCAAGCCTTCACTGGCACACACTTGAAATCTTCATGGTGTGGCTCCACTGCATAGTGGTGGGCACCACTACATTTCCAGTATGCATTTTGAAATACTATGAAAAGTTAAGGCCAGCCGAAAGCCCACACAAACCCTCAGCCAAACCCCCAAACCGCCAGCCAAATTTTGCTCACTTAGTAAAAATAATTGAAATTTTTGCATTCCTGAGATCATTCAAACGAAAATTTGCTTTTTTGAGATAAGGTGGTGTTTGCTTCAGTTAATTAGAGGGGTTAACCCTAAGCATTCTGAAGGAATAGCTGCAATTTACTTGCCTAGGGAAGGGGCAATAAAGTCACTGTGTGTCTCGCATTAGAGTTGATGAAGCATTTGCACAGTAGAGATTGGGTCTTTGTGAGACGGAGTCTTCGTATGTCCCCAGGTTGAGCAGTTTGGTAAGAAACTGTTTATACCTACTTGCACTGTGCTTTAGCTCCAATGTGAGCAGAGCCGGTATTTCACATATTTGAAATGTTCCAAATTGACATTCTGAAACAATTTGCAATAATTTGAAGTTCAAGGTGACAACTCATCTGCATAAAGTTTCTTGTGCGTCTGAAGTATTTGCAAGTATTGAGGGTTTTCATTTTAGAAGTCAGAAGTATATGCTCTAATTGTTCTTACTTGAAATGCATCTGAATTCTGACTTTGATTTGACCAAAATTATTTTACCAGATAATTCTGGTATCTGCACTACTTATTTAGAATGATACAATGTTCATCGCTCTATTGTAGTTCCCTGGCTACTGTGACAAATGTGAACAGACCTTTTGCACTACAAGCAGATTTTTCAAGAAGCTATAAAGAAAAAGTATTAAAATTTTGTAATATGTGAACTGACAAAGGCAACAATTTAAAAGTTCCTCCTTCCTTTAAAAATAGAAACTGAAGCACTATTCATGTAAACATTTATGCACATGATTAAATATAAGCGTGCCTACTCATCTGCTACATCTTCATAAGTGTCTGCAGGATATGGGCCTAATTCCCAGTTTACTTGCAATTCACTCATATCTCCAATCCATACTTTGGAACAAAAATAAATAACTCCAGTCACTCACAGCACACCACACTTCCAAATCGCTCTATGAACAATTATATGACAATTAGGGACATAAGTACCTCAACACAACATGGAGCTAAACAGAAACCCCAGCTTGGGACCTGAAAAGCATGAACCACATTATTGCAAACACTTTGCCAGAGTCATTAATCCTGTCTCTATACAGAACCGTGCAGCCCTGTGCTGATGATTTATAGTGTTCTTGAGACCCCAGCTAGTACAGGAACATGGCAACACACTGTGCTTTCTTTTATACATGCCTGAAAATATTTATCACAGTCTTGCAATAAAATAGCCAACTCCCAACTCCTCATCCACAGCCTTAACAAGAGAACAAAAAAATGTAAAATTTGCATCCTTGTTGCATCAGAACAAAGCCCCTGGATTTAGTAAAGGACATGTTCAGAGGTACCCTCTTTTATTTCACCAAAAGCCTTTTTTCTCTTCCACTGAAGCAAAGATGTGTTATCTTTTAAATGTTATTTTCATGTGTATCCAAGTTAATTTTCCAGCCTCACTGAAGAAAGCAATACATTGCAAATTAAATGGTGGAAAAGAGTATGATAGTATATTGTCCCATAAAAGGAAATGATAGGTACAGTCTTGAAGCAAGATTTTAAAATACAGATTTGATAAATGGAAAGAAAATGTACTGGAGAAATGGTTCCACTATTCTGCCTAACTTCATATATTTGAGAACTAGAAATACTCAGCACACCAAAATCTCATGAGGACCGAGTGGGCAAGGCACAGCTCAGCAATTCTGACAGAGAATATCCCTAGTCCCTCTAAGTAAACTGCTAAAAATCCCTACTAAAACCAACATTTTTAAAAAATTAAGTAAACACAATGAGTCAAATTCTGTCATCAGTTCCGAGGGGGCACCTCCCACTAATCATTCTCATCTATGGAACAGACCAGCAGAGAGCTGAGATACTTTTTTTCCATGACCTTTTACTATTTTTCAGTGCCATGAAGCAGATAAAGAATTCCAGTGACGCAAGAGGAAACCAAAGGCACTTCTCTCTCCAGTTTTATGAATATGCTTGTCCAGTAGTTGACAGTTGGCTTTTGTTTTGTCTTACTGCTCTTGCCCACATGAAAGATTTGTATTTCTATGTTTTTGGTTATTTTTATTTTTTTTTAAATAATTTGCCTCCTGATGCTGAAGATAATCTTATTCATCGTCTGGAAGCTCTCCTGATCATTTCATTAAAGAATCACTAACAAAGGATAAAAAACAACTCCAAATTTTGCACTCTGGCTACTGTTGCTCTGTGATTGTGAGCAATTGCTGCCACCTTAGAAGCACTACTAGCAACGCAATATAAACCTTCAAAGGCCTTATTTCATTTGCCAGCCCAGACAGCGGTCACAAATAACAAAAGTGTTATGAGAGAGGTCACCATCAGCATATGGCATGCCTTCAGAAGAGGACTGTTAATGAGATGCTATCTATCCTGAACCCTCTGAAAGAAAACTGCAGCACCTTCAAGCTCTCAGGAAGGTTAAAAAAAAGAAGAAAAAGAAAAAGAAAACACAAAACCCCCAGATGTTCATGGGCAGCTGCCTCAAGGTGTGAAGCATTCTGTTTGTAGCTTTCACACAGCTTACCATAAGCGGCTGGTTTTTCACCAGACCATGGTGAGGGGAGACAGTAACAACATGCGAGAAGGGAAACAGAAGAAAATGAGAAACTGAGAAAACAACTCTGAAACAGTTTTAATGCTTCCAAGAGAATTTTTTTCTGCTGCAGCTGCAGACTATCGGTGAGGATCAAAACAAAATCCACCTTTCTGAATAAAGAAATGGTGGCACTTAGGGGGAAAAGCAAGACCGCAACCTGAAGAGGTCAAGGCTACAAAATTGACTGGCGAGATATTAATTTCACCATTCACTAAAATGCTGCCAGGTTGTAGTTATCAGAAGCAAACGAAGTTGTATAAATTACTTTTATGCTCTGCTCTGAATTCCTTGTAACTGTGTGTGTTAAAACTACTACCACATGTCATTTGATTGGCAGGAATACAACTGGGTATAAAAACTGAATTACTATCTTGTCATGTTTCTATTAGATCTGAAGTACGTTGGTAAAGTAGCAAAGGGATGCTTGATTCTGCTGTTCATAAACAGAAAGACGACTTGGTTTCCAAAGCTGTGAACCCATCAGTTTTCCTCCCCACACTCAATTCCTACAAGAATTAAAGGAAACAGTCACTGTTGATAAGGCTTGGGTAAACCTCTGGGAACAGCTGATGTGAACTAAGGCAACTTGCAGCAGTTGAACATCCTCCTCCTCTGCTGGACACTCAGGTCACTTCCAGAAATTTGGGACAGCTCAAGTGGCCGTTTCACCTCACTACTAGCACAGTCCTTCAGTGCCCTTTGCATACCAGACATTTTGCAAGGCAAAGAAAAAGCCCCCAACACAAAAAGCTTGCTTTTTTAACTGCACTGTGTATTAGAACAGCTCCTGTGCAAGTAATCCATGGACTTGCGTGAGCTTTAACAGGCAAGACACAGGCTGCCTCCTCTCAATTTTCCACTTGGCCACGCTGGTTTTTTGCTTAGCACACAGGATTCAGCCTGCTAACCTGGGCACGTGCAAATCAGTTTGCACATTTGTACCAGGTCTCCTGTGTCCTGGATTCACTGAAGATGCTGCTTTTGTGCATCCAATATGTGCACATGCAGCAACTGTTTGTCTGAGATCACCGTTTTTCTGGTTTGGTTTGTTTGTTTTTTTTTTTTTTTTAAACAGACAGATGGCAACTCCAGCTGTAAAAGGCATTACAAAGATGGAAGAATACGCCAAGAGATGAAGAATGGAAAGGAAATGGCAAGAGTAGGAATCTCCTGCACTTTCCAACATATTCTAATAGCTACATTCCCACCTCACTCCTTCAATAACAATAGGCATGGTTGCCTAAAGGTTATTGTTTCTTTAAAAACCAAAGTTCTTTGATTGTCTGCTCCACAGACTGCTGCCCTTTTCACATTTCCCAAGTGATGTATTAAAATACGTCATTCTGTCATGGCAGTTTTGGACTGTGCTACTACTTATATGTCTATTGGAACCAACAGGCTGGGAGGCAGTCAGATGTGACATGTTACTCAGAAAATTCAATAAAAAAAAGTTTCCTCCTGCTTGCAGTTCTTCAAAAAAAGGAGAAGAGGAAAAAAAACCAACCATGCAGCAAAAAACAATGGGCCTTATTATTGATGAAAAGTCTATAAATTCATCTTTGCCAAGCAAATCCCTGTATTTGATGACACATGACAATTATTACTGAGGAAAGATCTGTTTCTAGTAAGACAAGGAAGAAAGTAGAGGGTTGCATGTAGTAGCTGATCATTTCAGAACTCAGATGTTCCCAAATATATTTTTAAAGTTAGTTAATCTGATTTTTAATACTTGCAGTCACACATACATCTTTAAGGTAAGCAGAGAATTATTTTATCTACCAAAGGCACCTGTCAATAGGAATTACTGTCATTGCTGTCATTGCAATTTTTGCCACTTGATCTAGGAATTGATTATTTTTCCTTAGGGTGGAAGGCATGCCCATGAGTTGTACTCCTTCCTCATGAACACCTAGGGAAATGTCACCATTGCACGTCAATGCAGAGATCACAGCAAAGCACAGGAGAACCAGAGGTAAGGTATTTCTGGATGAAAAGCCTGAGCTGTAGAAGACATTGCCAGAGGGGCTGAGGTCAAGCGGAATGAGACCATCTCTAAGGCACACTATAAGACTGACTCAGGCAGTTTTTTCATCACAATTTGTACCCACTCCCCAGAAATATACTTCTACCAAAGGACAGGAGAAGAGTGGTTCCGGGCACACTTCATCATGAAGGCATAATTCACCAGCCAAGTGCTTAGAGGCACATTTTTGACGTGCTGCAGGAAACTCCTTGAACAACTACAGAAGGAGAAGAGAAAGAACACTGGGATCTGACATCAAGACATCAATTACCTTCTGTCAATCTCCCTTTTTTTAGCGGCTTCCAAAATTCAGTCTCATTTACATTCAGATTACTGGTTTATTGCCAAAATAAACTGTTCAGCTCTAGTTTTCTACTAGCTTGCCCAAAAAGAAATCTCAGGAGGTTTATGGCCAGCCTGTGCACCTAGTGAAAACCTGGGATGCATTGATCAAGGAGAGTTCTGGAAATTTCCTGTCATCTGTTGTCCCTCAGTTGCGTGTCATGATATCAATCTATGCATTGTCATGGCTAGGGACAGGCTTTGGGACAGAGAGAGAGACAGGTAGTGCAATGTATCTCTTCAGCCCCATGACATAAATGAATTTGGGAATAGAATTGATGAGGTGAGGCTTCTGCCTTGCATCTGCTTCTGTCCCTACACCAACTTCTCAAATATCTTTCATGCTCCATTGCCCCACCTCACTGGCAGTCATGGTATGGATGATAAGACACTTGCACGTCACATAGGCAGCTTCCCTGGCTTAACACTGTGTGCCTCCATGCAAGAGGGACCTAAGAGAGGTATCAACAATGGTGAACGCACAGGGGACCATGTAGAAAGTAGTGGGGAAAGGAGTCAAAGCAGAGAAGACAGGCTGAGATCAACAAAAGAAAACTGGGATGAAGCAGTGGGTAGTGGTGAGAAGAGCTACAGGATGTGCAGACCAACAGTCTTTTTCCTTCCGAGAGCCAGCAAGCATTATTTAAGAGGAAGCTCATTCACTTTCCTGAAATAGTCAACATTTTTACAGACAGCCAGTCACAACTACAACATAGTGCTGTATTATTCATAAGCGTTTTAGCAGCCTTTGCCTGGACTTGCCTTGTGATTGTGATTTGTATGACAAATGCAGCAGTGTAACATCTGCATTCTTTTCCTAGTATGCAACAGGCTATATCATTAATAACAAGCACACAAATAGCACTACAAGGTCACACATTGCTTTTCATAGTAAAACATATTTCCTATCTCCCACTCACCCACCAAAGACCATAAATACAGTGCAGATGATACATCCCAACATAGGTTATATCAAATTCGATAATATGATGCAGAAAGAAGCTGTTTTGCCTTTCTCATAAATTGCTCAATACGAGTTGCATTTGGCCCATGGCCACGGTTCCATATGTTCATTGCCCTGCCTGGACTCCTCAAATCCTTCCAGCAGGAACAGGGGGAACTGAGCTTCAGCTCCCATGTGCCCCCCAGAGCAAAGAGTTTCCCTTGTACACTCCTTAACGATGGCCTGTCACAACACACCCATGGACCTGCTGTGGTAGGTAGGCTACCAGTTGTAGCCTTTTGTTGGAGAGACTGGCATAGAGGTTGAGAGCCTCAACCATGCTCAGTGCAAGGAGTAAAAGTACAAGTGGAATTAGCATAAATTGCTTCAACAGAGACAGGTATAGTAAACATATTTAAGAAGGCAGAAGCTCACTCTCTGCCTTGAGGTGAATACAGATATTCATCTCTACCTTGCTCCATTTTAGATGAACCAGGACCAACTTGCTTATTTCTAAGATAAACTTATTCATACCCATTAGGACTTACAGCCTTTTAATCAGGCACCGTAACTGGAAACAGCCATATTTGTCCCTAGCATAACATGAAACACCATTAATTTCTGCATGCTGGAGCTCAGTTACCCTTCAGGTTTGCTAGATAAATTTCTGAGCTGTGTACAGATTACCATGGAAATTTAAAACAAACTGCTCTGCTCCTCAAAGGGAAAGTGTATTTCTACCCTATCTTAACTATTCCCTGAAAACAAACTGAGGAAGAAATTATATTCTAACCTCAGGAGATATTTTTACTAAGCTAAATCTACTGAAACTAGTTTTTCCTCCTGCTTCTGCTTAGTGTTAATACATAGTTTGGGGGTAACACCCCCCCCCTCCCCAAAGTTGTATGGGTAGATTCATTGCTTAGATATCTATAGGCTGGAGGTTATTTTTACTACATCCTGTCAACAGTAAGGGGACAAAACTGCCAGGAAGAGGAAGCATTAGGCTTTTACATTAACTGGTGGTAAAACGAGCACCCAAGATAGCCTAAGAGCTGGACATTCACTTGCTGACAGAAGTGTGCTGTGTATTACTGATTTGGTTTGCCACGTTAGTGCCTAGTTCACATGACTCTATAGATCTCACAGTCTTACAGACTCAGAGCTCAAAGAAAGAGAATCACAGTTTGCTAAAAGTACTGGGGAAGGTTTAGAAAAACCCAGACCACGCTGCTTACAGCAGCGAGCTCACACGCCAGCAGCCCTGAATCACTTGTCTGGAACAGCCCAGTGAACAACTCCACCATAACATGTAATCCCAACAGAAAATTGATCGTCTGCGTACACCTCGTTCTCATAGAAAATAATTCATTCTTCTGACTTGTAGTTGGAAACGTTGCTCAGTACCACGATCCAATTTACTATCAGATGCTTATTGACTTGCATCCAACTGGAAATGCACGCTCATTATAAGTGCAGGACTGGGAGCATGCATTTGTAGGTTGCTATTGCTGTTTTATACAGTTTGCAGTACTACACAGACAACAGCAAGAAAAAAGTTCCCTTCAGATGAAAACTTGATCTAAGAAGCCATCACATCTGTCCAAGCCTGAGTCAAGGCCTCAGAGAGAATTTATAATAGCTAGGCCTTAAACTTTAGCTTTCATTGTACGCTAAAGTATTACTTTTATATTCCATGTTAAATGGAGCCTTGTCTCAGCAAGTAACATTGGCTTAGGTCCTGAAAATATATGTTATAATTCTAAATTCAAGACCGAAATTTTGTGTTGAAGGCCTTGCTTAAACACATCATCAAATGAAGTGATATTAAAATATATTTTTAAAGTCAATAGAACTGGTTTTGAAAGGAACAGCATTACTTTTCAGAGATATGGTGGTAATTTTAGTAAATGAAATCATTCCTGAAGGGTTAAATATGGGACCATTTTTTGGGTATACATCTTTAACACTTTGTAGCGTTGGAGCCACACAAATGTTTTTCTCTGTAGTCCCATATACTCTACAGAAATTAAAACAGCATTTTTTTTTAAAAACTAGCATGGGCCATAGATTCTCAATAGCTAGTGACTTTGACAAACAAACATTTAAGTCTCTGGGCCCATTTTTTCCAATAAAATTAACACAGTGGGCTCTGACTGTAAAGAATAAAACCCCAAATCTCTTGTCTTAGATTCATTGTCCAAGCTTAGGGGAATGCAAAGTATATGAATCATGCAAAAAGTAAAGTGCAAGTGAGATTTTAAGAATTATTAGCACTTTTAAATTACAGAAGAATAAAAACATGATATAGAAAAAACATATGAATAATAACCTAGTAAAATCACGCTAGTGGTATTTTCTGGATTATGACTGTAACCCTATGCAACATGCAGTGGATGTTGTGAAGGGCAGGTTCTTCTTTTAGTAAAGCACTTAAACAAAACCTTAACTGGCAGATTGCCAGTGATGCTCTACTGAATGCACTACAAAACAGCAAAATCTAACTTGGAAAAGATATTATTGAAAATGGGGAATGAAGTTTGCTGGCTTTATGTCACTAATGTTTTAGGTTTGATCTATAACATCAAGCTTTCGTTGGCCTAGCTTTGTTATTTGTGAACACGAAAAAGAAATGTTGCCTGGTACACAGATGTAACTTTGACCAGCCACAGTCCTTCTGTTGGGTTTGCTTCCATCTTTCAGGGAGATGTTTTATTGCGTTCCCCTGTAATACTGTGGGTGCAAGCTGCATGTTCTTTGCTGGACTTTGTTACTCTAGAAAAAGCGGGAGTCTGTGGATTATCTATCGCTCACAGGATTTCCAGACAAAAACTGGAAACACCAGAGAATATTAGCTTTCCTCAGCTCAAACTCTGCAACTACATGAGGAGGAGTTACCAGTTGTGATTCACCACAGTGCACCTCGGGGGCGGGGGCAAGATTTGCAGAGTACAAAACCAGCTGGCAGGAACAGCTGCTGAAACAGTCAAAACAGGGTTTTTTTCCAGACATCCAGCACTCTGTATGCTTCTGACAAGAGTTTCTCAGTTTTGTATTGATTGCTTGTTCACTCCAACCCTCTCCACACCCTTGTTTCTTTGCCTTTTACTTCACTGTGCCTCCCTTCCTCCTCTCTGCCACGTTCCTCTCTCCTCCCTTCTTTCATTTTAGATTTTGTTCTTAGTGAGCCTTCCTCCTTTCCAGAAGCACTGCATCTTCATCAGTCTGAGTTTTGCTGAACTTCCTCTCTCTTTTATAGCCCCTCACTTCCAGCCCCATCACATCCAGTACTGACAAATTCCTCGGGGCATTTTCTATCTTCACAACCAAAGAATCATAGAATCATTTAGGTTGGAAAAGACCTTTAAGATTATCTAGTCCAACCATTGACCCTACTCTAACAGGTCTGCCACTAAACCATGCCTCTAAGCACCACATCTACACGACTTTTAAACACATCTAGGGATGGTGACTCAACCACCTCCCTGGGCAGCCTGTTCCAATGTTTGATAACTCTTTCAGTGAAAATTTTTTTCCTAATGTCCAGCCTAAACCTCCCCTGGTGCAACTTGAACCCGTTTCCCCTTGTCCTATCACTAGTTACTTGGGAGAAGAGACCAGCGCCCATCTCACTGCAACCTCCTTTCAGGTAGTTGTAGAGAGCAATAACGTCTCCCCTCAACCTTCTCTTCTCCAAACTAAGCAATCCTAATTCCTTCAGCTGCTCCTCATAAGACATGTTCTCCAGACCCTTCACCAGCTTTGTTGCCCTTCTCTGGACACGCTCCAGCACCTCAATGTCCCTCCTATACTGTGGCGCCCAAAACTGAACACTACTCAAGCTGCAGCCTCACCAGCGCCAAGTACAGGGGCACGATCACTTTCCTGCTCCTGCTGGCCACACTATTCTTGATACAGGCCAAGATGCCATTGGCCTTCTTGGCTACCTGGGCACACTGCTGGCTCATGTTCAGCACCTAGCACAACCATGTCCTGTTCTTAGCTGGTGGATACCAATGCAGAATAGCCATAATCATAGTAATGGCTCAACTGAATTGAAAGCTCACTGCTCCTCTTACATCTCCAGTGTGGCAAAACCTCTTAAAAAGAAAAGTATTTGTAATCCCTCATTCCTCCCTGACATCCCAGCCTCTTCTCAGGCACGCACAAGGTTCAGGGCATGAATGAAAGGAGTCAGGCTATGGTGGCTGCTGGTCCCCAGGTAGGAACAGGCTTCAAAGTCTGTGAAATGAGCTGTCCGGAGCATGGACAGGGTAGGAGAGGCAGACACGTGTATGCATGTGTGCATGAACTTGAGTGTGCACGCTTGTGTGCATCCAGGGGCTGCAGCAAGACTGCTGATGGCATTAGAAGCCAGAACTGGGAAAAGCAGGCACGGGCCATGGAAAATCTGCTGTGCTGTATGTGTGTATGTTGGGGTAAAGAAAGTGAAGGCTTCAATTCATCACTACCCGATTGTCCGTTTGAATTAAAATCTCACATTTAAAGTTACATAAGATATTATATACTTTTAGAATAAGAGCTAATATATAGAGCTCCACAAATGCAGAGCTCCATTACAAATACATGACAATAAACTTATTTGGCATACAGAAACCAGATTCTCAACCATTTACCTTCTTGTTAATTCATGGTTACTTGTCTAACACAGATTAGACGTATGTAACAAGCACTGCCATTAAAGACTTTCAACATCAGAAAAAATGTCAATTAATCTCACGTTAGAAAATAATCCAAATTCTATTTTAGATAACCTCGGTAAAAAAAAGTCATGTAACAATTTGGAGTTTGCAGCAGGCCCCCAGCTCTAATGGAACAGTAGCATATTTCTGATTGACACGGCAAGGGTCGAGCGCTCTGCAGCCTTCCCTGCACTGGTCCTCCTGCCAGGGGCACCTTGGTGTTACTGGGGACAGAAGGGGTAAGATTTGTGGTCTTTTACTACTGTGCTCTAATCAGTCTAATCTTTTCAAACAGTAAAGTATCTTCTCTGACAGTCTGAAATCGGGAAATAAAACCAAAAACTTCCAGGTACGCCCATAGGTTTTACCACTGAAGAGAAAATGAAGTGAAGCCAGCCTGCAGTATTTTGAACACTGCTGAACAAACAGTGTACATTGCCTTTACTCCCCATAATTTTCTACTGTAACGTAAATTCAGTTCCTGGTTCTTCCTCAACATTAAGCAGTATTTCTGGACAGTCAGATCAAAAAAAAGTAAATTCAGTCCAGAGTATCTGACTACACATATCTTAGATTTTAAAGCCTGAGTAATTACAAGTGCAAGAGAATGTTTTGGACTTCAGGCTATATTAACAATGATCTTTACAAATGTTTCTACCATCAGAGAACTTAATTTTACCAACTTCTGTGTCCTTCTTTATGGACTGTGGCAATATTAAAATATTCTAAGACTGAAAACTCACAAAATATCAAAATTAATAAGCTCCTTATGATCACTTCCTGAAAAAAACTGAACTTGAGGTACTTGAGTGAAACAGTTAAAAAGTACAAAGACCCTTGCTTCAATCCTGCAAAGTCTTGTGCATATATGATATAGTCTCATCAAGGAGACGTGCCTTTCCACAATCAAATGAGTATCAGACTTAGCTCTCCGGTGCTCTAAATCCAACAATACTCACACAGATATGTTTGGTTTGTAAAAAATATATTAACTGTAAAATAATATTCTTCTAAACAAGTTGGTAACATTTTTTTAAAAACCCAAAATACTTACAACTGAACTATTCCTCATTTTATAGCATTATAAAATGCCACTACCTGTGCTGCTTGTCTAATTTCCAGAAAACTATGCCACTTAAAGCTTTTCTATAATGATCTTATTTTTCCTCATGCTTGCTCAAATGAGAAAAATTTCGCTCAAATGAACATATGTCTCACTTCAACAATAAAAAATAGGATGAAGAATGTTTCTAAACATTAAATGGGACATAGGATGGCTATTTTCTGTCACTGTATTTTTTTCCAAATGTGTTTCTAAACAAGAAATATGAGTAATTGCAGACTTAACCATAGAATAGAAAGCAAAACAGTATAAAATCGCTTGGCAATATAAAAAGCCCCATGTAATCATCACAGTTCCAAAAAGAGGTCATCAGCAGCTAAGAGTTTAGCCTGTGTGGATCTGTTGGAAGGATGCTGGGGAACAGAAAGACAGACAGCATGCACTCGTAGAGAAGCCACTTCAGCACAGAAAGAAGCAGCAGAAGGTTTTGAATCCAGCCCTAATTTACACATATCCCTGGGTGTCCTTCCACGAATAACCTGAGGCTCTAACCATCAGGGTTTGGCAGATTTAGCAACGGCAATCAAAGATGTTTTTCCTTCCCACCATTTGCTTCATCTCCCTTGGAGATGACTGCCCCTGTGTCGGAGGCAGCAGAACAGATAGTGCATCGGCCCTTCGCTGCCCTAGTTTGCAGCCTGGCGTGCCAGTGCCATCCATAATTTGGGCTAGCACACCAAGCAGTTGTCTGCAGGCTGCCAAAGCACGGCCACCCATTCCCTCCTGCTGCCATTGCTGCAAGGCAGATAACCCACCGCAGGAGCACCTCATCTTCCCAATTTACAGAGGCACCCGCAGCAACGCACGCCTGCTGAGAGCTGCAGCGAGCAGTAGTTGGGAATACAGCTGGGCGCTGGTGCGTGCCTGTAAGCACACAGCAGTGTGCCACGGTCACATCCTACCTGGCTTGGGCAGGAAGGGCCAGAGCTGCGTAAGGGCTGCACAGAGGGGAAGGAGAGATGCGAGGCCCCTCTTGCTCCTCTAAGCCAGCCTGTTGACTGGAGTCTGTTAGACTGCTCTGGGTCAGCAACTGGTGTTAATACAGAAGCGAATAAAACTAAAAACATTAAGAGACCCAGGCGGGAAGATGTCTGAAATAGCACCTCATCAAATTTCTCATGGTTTTCCATTCCATTAAATAATATTTATGTTCTATTTAATACAAAGACTAACCTCCCCTGCCCTCTGCTCTGCCAAAGCAGACTGCCCAGGAGGAGGTGGCTGTGGTCCCCAGGACTGTTCTGCTGACCAGCTTGTAGTCAAGGCGGCAGATAGTCACAAAGTAAACAAGGTTTCGAGTCTGGTTTGGCCCCTGTTCTCTAGTCATGCTAACCCAGTTCATTACAGGCTGCTCCAGGGAACAGAGGGATGTTCTGTCCGACTCCTTTCTCCCATAGACCCATTACGCCGTGGGTAAACCTCCCCCCACCTCCCCCCGTTGTTCATTCTCAAGCCTCTTTCTCTTACCCTCCAGATTTCCTCTAGGCCCTACACCATCTGTCCAAGCACTCCTTCTCCTTATGCACACTGTTGCATTCTATTCCTTCTCTCTCCGTGATCTATATTTAGTTGTCTTCCTGTTTATACACCCCTCCAGAGTGGGGTATTGTTGAATGTGACTAGTCAGGAAGAGAAACAATGCGGTTAGAGCACAAATCCTTTCAGAAGAGTAATTGGGATGAGAAGCTGTACAGGATTGTGTAGGATATAAAACTTTCCTAAGATTAATCAGAAGCAGAGATCTGAATATAAATCCATAAACCCCCTTAGAGCAGCCTGATCAAAGCCAAAGAACACCTAAGTAGGGGAAGAAACAAAGGCAAGGAAACATAAAAACTTTTTTCTTTTTTTGACACTGCGTTTTTATTTCTTTTTTCCATAAGTGAAATAAAACAGTTTCGGTTTGGAAACCTTACAATATCTGTGTCTCTTTGCTCAAACTACCAGGAGCCCCGAATGTGAATTCAGAGCGCCCACGTGACGAAAGCTCTGGGAAAAGCATACTTGAAGACTACTGGGGAGTTTAGTGTTGGTTGGTCCAGAGACACTTAAAGTGTCTTTAGCATAGCAGTAGGAAGCATAAAGCTGGTTCGCAAGAAGTCGGCTCCAGCACAACTAAAATCAGGACACATGAGAATGCATGGGCCCACCATGGTGAGACAGTAAAGAACAGCAGTCCAGTGTCCATGCCACGAGGAGTGTCTGTCTGGTCTGAGGGACGTTTACACAGCAAATAAACAGAGCATTTCCCATCTTCAAGTTTCTTACAATACCAAGTAGCTTGTGAACAGGGGTGTGGAGGTAGGGACTGGTTGTGAAACACAGCACATGCACTAATACTGGGGAAGCTAGATAGTGTGGGTATTCTCCATAAGTAAGACCTATTTATCATCATGAAATGGAGCCCTTCCGTGGAGAACACAGAAATCTATGATTTGGATCAAAAGAAACGTCTAGAATTCTGCTTTGGAGTTTTACCATTATAATCATGCAAACAGTTTTGACTGTCATACAGAATCAATAACTCTGATGGTCTTTAACATTACGCTAGCAAATGCACTGGCAACTAAGGGGGAGCACTGGGTGCAAGTCACTCATTCCCCTGGTATCACTAAGTATGAAAGCAAAAGCTGGAGGACTTTGTAAAACATCACCGATATTTGAAAAACTCCAAAAGGTATGCAACTAGTGATTTCACACTTAATTTTGCTGGCTGAAAACCTGTGTGTGTCACTAGCAGATGGTGCACAGTGTGGATTAGAAAAATGCCTGTGTAATGGGACGAACATCTCTCAGTACTTAGGATTTAAATATGAACATGGATCTGCCCTCAATGACCAGCAGACATTCCCTGGCCAAAGGTGGTCCACAGCATTTGCTGCAACACCAGAAGGGAGGACAGAGGGAAAGGCTACAAAAAGTGGAAATGAAGGCAACAGAAGGAGCACAGGAGTTTCAAGGAACGGACACTTGCAGCATGACATGCTCTATTGAGCTTGTTTGCTTCAGTTAGGGGCAAGAATGGGTGTTTGTAAGATATTTAAACAAGGGGAGTGAAGTGGCTTAGTCTACAGGATGGGCTTCAGCAGTGGAAGAGAAGATGCCTCTGAAGCAACTGGGAAAAAGATTATTTCATTAGCAGCCCTTTTCAGGGGCAGGAAAAGATTCTTAAAGACCACAAGGGAAAAGCCTACACCTGTGGGGACAGGAGATGATCTGATGATCTAGAAAAATGGCTCAATCATGAGAACAAAAGGGAAGGAACAAGGTCAAAAACTGTTCAATCATGCCCTGAATTAAGAGGAGTGAATATCCTGAAAGGGAGAAATAATTTTTAAAATAAATTGCACAATACAGTTTTTGGGGAGGTATTTCCATGAATAAAAAAAAAAGAAAAAGAGTGAACTTTGTAGTAATTTTCAGTCCAAAAAGAATGTCAGCAGGAAAAACCTGAGCTACTAATCTGTTTGGTGTCCAGCAGAACTAAAGAAACCTCCACTCTGAGTCAATGAGAGGTTGCGTATGGTATTATGAGATCAAACTCTAATCCTCTTAGTAGCACTTTCCGTAGAAAAACTGCCATACTATATGTATTTACACTGTTACATGCATTAGTCATACAAATGCTATATACATACACACACACACAAAATATGGCTGTAATTACAACATATCCCTTATGCGTTGTATAATCTGAATCCTGTTCAGAAAATGTCCTAAAAAGGAACAGAATACCACTAGGCATTATTTGCTTATGTTCCCTTTATTGCAAACAACAGAACAGACTGTCTGACAAAAAGATGTGTATAATCTGGTTAGTGTAAAACATTTGTTGTTATGTGCCCACGTTAAGTCCCTTTCTCTCCTGTATGCATTAATGCTCATTTGTAATTCAGAGGCAAAGTATAAGGAGACTGTACACAACAGGTCAGTTTTAATTCCCAGTTGTGCGGCACAGGTATATAGCCAGGGCTTGGGTAAGAAATTTAGCAGCTCCACAGTGTCACCGTGCCGAGCATGCCGAGTGTCAGCATGCTTTGCTATTTACATATCCTGCAATCATCAGAAAATGTAAAAATTTTGTATATCAACCCATTTGACCATTCAGCATGAGAATATGAGACATCAAACTAAGTAATTTGATAGCGTATAAATATAGACCTATCCAACAGAATTTTGCAGTAATTATTATAATGCATTATTTCAAGGAGAGCACAAGTAAAAAAGAATATTCTTTCCAGACTTGCTTGCTCCAAAGACTCCTGCCTGAGAACTCCTCATGGCACACTCCAAAGCCTCTCTTACTAGACAGTCTAAATATCCACTTTTATCCAGGAAAATTAATTATTCACATCAGCAAAGCCAGTATCAGCTAGCAAGACAGAGTATTTCAAGCAAACACTGATGCTCTATTATAATTCTGTAACAAGCATTTTAAAACCTTTGAGTTGTTGTACTATGATAATTTTTCTGATGAATTCTTACCCTGGCAGCCTACACTTTCTATTAATGTATATAGGATTGTTAAAATAATTCTACTGATAAATCAGTCATTTGATGTTAAGTTCTGTGCGTTTTTTCTCCATAAATTATAGCACAATGCCTTTTTCCCCTCAGTACAGCATATTATAAGTAGCTCCAAACATACATCTTTAATCCATTTCAGCACAATAATGATCACTGGATTCCAAAGAGAAAAACAGCCAGCACCATGCTATGTTGCCTCCCTCTTTTATCAAAAGCATCTCAGTAACATTGACAAAGTCCCGCTACTAGTTACTTCTCCTGCCTCAGCCATTAGATTAGAAATAGGAATTGCTAAAACAAAAGAGCTACCTTATTCCACAGTACGGGAAAAATATTAGTAAAAGACCACACTATTTT
The DNA here is from genome assembly GCA_008921705.1 of Burhinus oedicnemus. Taxonomy (NCBI): domain Eukaryota; kingdom Metazoa; phylum Chordata; class Aves; order Charadriiformes; family Burhinidae; genus Burhinus; species Burhinus oedicnemus. The sequence goes on along the minus strand of VFFE01007242.1, from coordinate 354,617 downwards.
GATAAAGAATCTCATTACTGGGGACTATAGTATTTCAAAGCCCAAATATTTTATACAGGCAAGTAGACTGAGCCACTTCTTTCTGCAGCAAATCCAAATACACTCCTCACAAAAAAATCCTAGCTTGCTTTCTTCAAGTATAGAAACTGTTCTGTAAACAGTCCAGTGATTAATCCCAGTTTCTTATCAAGTTCTCCCTCTCTCTGGCTTCTTTAGTGGCTAAGGAGTATGCTTCCACGCTTGTTCCCCCTGTTCCTTCATTTTGTGGTAGTAGTGGAGTCTCTTTCTCTATTTTCAGCAATCTTACATGAAAAGCAAATACCCAGAAAGGGGTGGGTGTGGGTGTATAAAGCCTCATTTCTTTAGGGAACTACACTAAAAATGAATCCAAATCAACAATTCAGTTTTTCAGTCGTTTCCTGCATTCACACACAGACAATCCCCTTCAGATGACTGTGCTACAGACACACAGCACGCTGACAGATCACTGTTTCAGAAAAGTAAATGAGAAACAATGTAAGACTCTGACATTTTGTGTTGTACACAAGGGAACCAGCCTCTGCTAGGGTAACAGAACACCTCAGCCATTCCCACTGCTGGTTGGGAACCTCAGCAGCTCAAAATTCGCTTAACTGGGGTTTATTTAATGAAAATAAATAGATAAAACATTTCCATGAATACAACACTTTTGGTGCACGCACATATATATCAAAGTGCCTGCCACCTACAACTTGACTGTTTCTTTCTCCTATGCCTTGAAGATTTTTCAATTTAGGAGGAAAGAACAAGACACTATTTAAGATCCAGTTAGGCAACAGTTAGAATTACACCAAGAAAAAGGCAGATTCCAGATTTAACAATCTTAATATAATTTTAGAGGCCAAATGTCTAGAATATTGTGATTTCAGATCCAGATGTGTTGCCATCCTACACTTTGGCCCCCAGCTCAAGCAAATTTAGCCTGCCAGGTTCACAGGCTTGGCCAGGGGATAGTTCTCCTTTACATGTTCGGTTACGAGGAGACCAGTTTTGCATTAGCCCAGAAGTTGGTAATAATTTAAGATGCACTTAAATAGAAGGCAGCATTTGTTTGGTGTGGTCCTTGTTGGCAACTTGAGGCCACCAACCAGGAGACAGACAGAAGCCAAGGAGGTTTACCTAGAGTAGGTTGTTAATGCATTCTGTTACATCTCGCGTTTTGGCAGGGAAGAAGGAACACTGCTGTATCAACAACAACAATGCCAGTCTGGTAATGTGTTAAGTGTCACAACAAAAGCAATACAAGTTTTCCTCCGCTTCAGATCTGATTACAATTCCAAGGGAAAAAAAAAGAGCAATTTGATTTGCCTTTCCTTTTGCTTTGAATTGTATAGGTTTGCACTGGTTTAGGCTTTATAGTGTAAATTTAAAAGAAATAGCCCTTAACTACCAGGGTGAAGTGCTTTGGATAGAAGAGCTTGTGATCATAAATGCCTAAAATAACGCAGGCTAGTTTGAAATTTGTCATGAAAATCCCAAGGTGAACAACTACACAAGTTTACTCCTTTTGGCAAGTTGAAATGGGTGATGACCAGGTAGAAACCATGCAAAGCCACGAGGCTTTGCGTGACTTCGTGTACCTGAAGTGACAATGGACCAAAGTTGGCAGCTGATTTGCACTTTGAGGTTTTTTGGTCGAAGTTCAATAGAAAACCCAGAGGGTGAAAACACACAGGGCAAAACAGGAACAAAAGTTGTCACACAAAACAATATGGTAACATGGGTAGCTCTATTTCACTATTTTCCAAGATACTGTAGATGCCATAGTAACCATGCTTTAAGAACAGAGTACGGTGCTGTGAAAATGGTACTATATAGAGCTAAAATTCCAGACAGACGTTTGTGCTCAGTTGGAAGCAGAGCTGAGTCATAGGTATGAAACCCTCAACGATACATTCGGGAGCCTGGGATGCAAGGGGACTCTCTAGGAGTTTTTGCTTCTGCTCTCCCTGAAATGATCACAAGACAGTTGAGTTATGGAAAGCCAGAATGCAGAGCCATTTGAAGAGAAATCGGTAAGGTATAGAAGGGGGACATTTTTAAGAGATGAAGTAAGCTCTGTATTTGGAATTTGCTTTGGAGCTATCTGGCCATTGCCCAGCCTCGGAGCCAAGTCTCTTCTGAATCAGCACTTGCTCAAAGTTTTGTTTTTACTGATGACTCTTGAGTTACCTCAGTAAACTGAGGATGGAAAGTACCAAAACAAAGGCAGTGCAAGAAAAGCACAAACATGTGATTCCCATTGTCTGAGTCTAAAGAATAAATTAAAAAAGCTGAATCAGATGAATGATAGGGCAAGGCACATGGAAAAAGCAGAACTGCTACCTTACAAGGGAAACATCTGAGAAGGCAAAGTAAGAGGTTCAGTAGACACTAGGACCCAAGAGCCTGGTCTCAAGAGCATAGTTTCCATGTGTGCAGAGCTCAGCATTTCCCTGGTCCAGCTGTGGGAGTCTACACACTCAGCACACAGTACATTCAAATCCTCAACCTTTATTTACGAGAGGGAAGAAAAGCCTGAAGACAAGAGTAAAGAATCATATCCCAGGAAGGCAGAACAACTTAATTTCTTCTCCTCAGTAACTGGAAAATGGGGAGTTGATGCACTTCCCTGAAGAGATGATACAAAATCCCAGACAGTGAGAGCTCTCTGATCACTAGAAAGATAAATGAGTGCTTGCAGACCATAGTGGTAATCCATGGAGTGAGCTCTATTCTTATTTCTGTCTCAGTCCCATGAATGTCACACCAGTAAAAGAATTTAAAAAGCAAGGGGGAAAGGGCAAACTTTCTCGTAGCTGTGGTGTATTCAGTACGTTAAACATTTTGTTAAGTCCCCACTTTCCTGGGTATGGGTTATAATTGCCATGGTTGTGCATGTGGAAACAAGGAGGAACAGGCGAGCACAAAAGAAGAGGCAGAGAAAAAAACCCTAAACTGATCAATAAAAGAACAAGCCGTCAAGAGGGGAAACAAGGGACTGATCTATTTTTCATAAATGAGACTCTTCAAAAAGATGTTTTTGAAATGACCCAGATTGTCTGCATTAGAAAAGATTACATTTTTAATCCACTCATTTGACATGCATTACGAGAAAGATGGAAATATTAAATCAAAAACTTAAGACTTTCCTTACAACTCCAAGGAAAATCTTCCATACAAAGATGTCCAAGAACAACTCCTCCCATAACATCATAAACATCTGCCTGTTACAGCATTTCTTTCAGTATAAACATCACTCAAATTAATTTTATGGCTTCTTTTATAAGCCTGTTACAGAAGGAGAAAACACTTTTAAACCAAGCAGGGGAAGAACAGGTAGTTGGCACCATTCACATAATTATCTTTTCCTAAGCAAACAATGTGATTATAGGTCACTTACACCCTTTTCTAGAGGAATACCAATTTTCAGAAGTAAATTGGCATGTAAACTTTATCCTAACGTTTGGAAAGAATATTTTCAAAAAGACAATTGGGATAAAATGAGTATCTTCTGGCAGATAATCACTATAGGTAGTAGATGCTTTGGAAGTCACAGTCCTCAGAACCATTAGTAGTATTCCTTCTAGCATCCCATATGGGTTTTCCTGTCTGGGAAAAATGAGAAGTTTGTTTGCTAGGTTACAAAATCCCTGTTGTTGAGAAGGCTTTTAGAAATTCATTTCATACCATCAGGCAAAATATGCCATTAGACTTTCTTTTTTCAGCACGTGGCCTTTCAGAGAAAAGTAAATACAGATTGAATTTTTCTGCTGTACAAGAAGGGATGCTATAGCATCACCACATTAATGGCCGTAGGAAGGGACAAGAGAACATCTGGATGCTGCCACATTTGCACTGGTGGAACAGAGGGAAGTGAGTAAATATTATCTACATTTGCTCTGCAGGCGTAGTAAGTTCTGCTGCCCACCACCCTTACCAGCATTGTCGCTCGGTACGTTATGATGTGACATTAACTTTTTCACAGAAATGTGGAAAAAAAAAATGCAGTTGCTCTTGAAGCATGCTTTTAATAAGGATTCTTCAATTCTGCAAATCCAAATAAACATTGAAATCACAGGGGAAAAAAAAAATCAGTTACAATCATGGAAACTGTGGTTTCTCTCCAGCTCTTGCAACACTGGTGGTTTGGTTTTTTTTTTCCTGGTATCAGTTTGCAATTAACATGGTATGTGCAACTGTCTTTTTTTCAGATCTGAGCTAAAGCCCCAAATGTGCTCATCCTTGTGACAAAAAGGCTTGAGTTAGCCACCAAATTAAGGATAATCATAGAATCATTTAGGTAGGAAAAGGCCTTTAAGGTCATCTAGTCCAACCATTGACCCTACTCTAACAGGTCCACCACTAAACCATGTCTCTAAGCACCACATCTACACGACTTTTAAACACATCTAGGGATGGTGACTCAACCACCTCCCTGGGCAGCCTGTTCCAATGTTTGATCACTCTTTCAGTGAAAACATTTTTCCTAATGTACATTAAAAGTTTTTAAAGGAGAAAGCAAAGACTCTCCTCACTCCCCTTCAGCTTAGTTTGACCCAACTTCTGCTTTAGTAGCTTTACGTATTTTCTGCTTTACAATTGCTAGAACTTCTCCGTGGAAAAGGAGGCTTCAATAATGAAAATGAAGTGGTTTTATTGGCTCAGACTGGCAGGCACCATAAACCCAGACAACTGTGCAATGCTGGAGAGACTGAGAGGGATTAGCTGATGCCTACTTTAGCAGAGGCTTTCCTGCCTTTACACCACACAGCGCTTTTTCTGTGTGGATTCACGTAACATACTTCCACCCACTTCTCGAGTGAGCCTAAACATGTGGTCCTCCTTTGGAAGGAGAAGTTGAAGAGAAGTTGACAGAATGCAGAAATAAGAGCTAAGATTAACTACCACACTTTACTTTCCTCCCTTTGTGCCTGTTTCACTGGTTGGCACATACAAAGGAGAAGGTAACTCCCAAGGGTATGAGAATCTGGAAAACAAGGACAGATACATCATCTTCTCCAGAGAGGCATATATTCTTTCAAATTAAGGTGCCACAATGTGTTTAAAATCAGCTGTAAAATGCCAACACTTTAAAATTCCTTTGTATTGCCATCACATGAAAACCATTCACATTTTGAAAAGGTCTTAGTGACATGTTAAGGAGTTCATTTCGGAAAAAAAAAGTAGTGATTTTACTTGCCAGGAAAAAGCTTCAAGAATTTTCAACATAATGAAATGTTATTAAAAAAACTTTTGAAGTATGTACTATTTAACATCTGTACACATTTAGTAATCAAAAATTCAAATTCAGTGACATGAAATGGTCTTGAACTGTGTAATGGAAATAATCTAATATAAACCTTTCAGATTATAGTTTAGTAATAATTGCAATGCATAATCATACAAGAATAGAGTAGATACTGTGCAGACTATCAGCAGATGAAGCAGGGTTGAAGATATTTAGATAGATAACTTTAAAATGAATGCAGTTACAACATTTAATTGCTGTCCCAGGCATTTTCTAGTCAGAGACAAGAGATTGTCTCATACAGGAAAGACTGGCGTGGAGATGTGCTGATGCAGAAGTTAAAGGCAAAGATATCTGCCAGAGTCACAGGACCTGTCTGTTAGTTGCCCTCAACATGGAAGTGGAGAAGACAGTTGGACTGCTGCAGGATTTTCTTTGTTACTCACTAGCAAAACAACAGAAATTTCCACTAAAAGAAAAAACTTTCTTCCCCCAGACCAAAACCAAAATATCCACCCCCAAGCCTTTTACTTATTTGTCAGGAAAATTGCTTGTATAAGCAATGTATTATGGAGGTCTTCTTCCGTACCATTTATCAGTGTTTGCCATTTGGCGTATGACTTACATAGCACAGTTAGTCCTCCATCAGAACACGGGACCGAAGTACACACTTGTGGGACGGTCAGGCTTGACAAATGCTAAGAACACAGCCTGTTTCTCCAGAGCGTTACCACCCCAAAAAAGGCTCAACCCCAAAGCACTTTCTACAATACACAGATCTTACAAACCAATAGGTTTGAACTTTTTCAGACATTTTTGAACATTTTACAACTGTTCTCACCGTCACCTAGTTCATTCACTCTTTATGGCACACAGCAGCCTGTGCCATATTGCTAGCTGAAGGAATTACTAGATTCCTTCTCTCCTAGGGACATGGTAAAGCTTTGAGTCTGGAATACATCTTTGCATTAATTTGCATATGGAGATGGCTAAGGCTCGGTCTTGTTCATAAGGATAGAACATTTTCAAATCCAACATTTCACAAATTCAGCACGGAGTTAAGTTTTCCTTGTAGTTTTTAAGGCCAACCTCTAATATTCCTCTGGAACAGAAATGTCATTCTTTATCTTGCTTTATATATGATTTCATTATTTGTAGTAAAACCAGTGGCTTCTACTAAATCCTGTAGTTTTTAAACTAAATTTCCATATTAACTTTAAAAAATGTTGAATCATACCCATTTTCTCCTTGTTGAGTTGTACAGATCTTAAAAAAAAAGGCACAACAAAAAATCCCAGACCCTAAAGGTATATACATGTGCATAAAACATATTCCACATGTTTACACAAAACAAGAAGAAAAAAAAAAATCTCTTTTCCTGCTTACCATCACTCTCAGCTCACCACTACTTTTTACTCATAATGTATAGCAGGAACCGCCACCACTCAGCACTCAGATATCCCTAGGGAAGCCCCATGTTGCAGCACTGAGCTGACATTGTCCTGTCGCACATCACAAGAGGGTACCACAAACTTGTCTGGAGGATGGTACTTCTGAGAACAAGCAGGACTGGGTAGCCTCTGCTGTTTAACAACAAGTAAAGTTGAATTTTTTAGATAAAACCACACACTCATTTCCCCCCCGTGTAAAGCCTTCAGTTTATTCATAGCAACTCTTTAAGAGAATCATTTACTGCCTTCTGCCAGTCATGCATGGGTCCCAAGCTGGCACTGCAGGAAAGAGGCATGACACCCTTTAATTACACCTGGAGTTTATGTGAGCTCATTTATTTAGGTTTCATAAGATATGTGGCATTTAGCCAATTGCTATCATTACTTACCATCTGAAAGCATGCTAGCAGCCTGTATCTCCCCTTCTTGCCTCTGCATTGCTACATAATGCCTCATTGTATCACTGCAATCTGAGAAAAAGGTTTTCCTCATTGGAAACATCGCAGTTTTGTCTTCTGCGCTCTCAATGGTTTGCACTTCCAGTATCCTTGAACGCCTGGTGCTCTGCTAGAAGACAGCTCTAGGCTCTCCTGCATCCCACAGTAACAGCAGCTCTGCTGAAATACTGATACTGGCAGTACATTTCAAAGTGGTGAGAGAGGTTTCACAGCTAAAGAGTGGCCGCTGCCTTCAAAGTCTTCCAAAGCCATGCTGTGGCCACCCTGTCACCATGCACGCACCCACCGAGGGAACCTGCATCCCAAAGTGTTTGCCTGGAAGGCACTTCCCTGTGCGCGAATGGTAGCTGTCCTGCAAGGACCTTGAATAGACGTATTGCTTGCTTCCTTACACACGCTCAGTCAGGAAGCTATTTCAAGGCAGGTTCAGTAGTCCACTCATTCTTTTCCATTTCCTGAGACTTTGTTCTCCAGGAAGCAAAACTGGACCCTGTAAGAGCTGATGGCATCGCACACACACACACACAGAGTGTGTCCCGAGTGCAGAACTGGTGCTTCCCTGCAGTACTTCGAGTCTTTCTTAACAGCAAATACTTTTACAGAATCATTGCAGAACTAGGACTGTAAATCTCATTAAGTGAACAAAAGGAACTGACTAGCAAATATTTAGATGAAAAGTATTTCTACTTGAGTAACTGGTAAATAAACATAAGGAGGTTTTTTGTTCTGATTTCTGTCCTACTTTAGAAATATTTCCAGTTACCTATGAGGACAGAGGTGCAAAAGGCACACGCAAAAGGAGTCCTCTCCTGAGACTAGTGGATGAATTAAATGCTATTGATAACAAAAATAGGTGCAGGAGAGCTCAGCCCTCTGAGAACAGACTTCTGCCACAGGTTCAGACAGGCCATAACCTCACGAGCTAAAATCTAGATTAAAATTCACATTTTCTACTTACATAAAACAAGTCACTCCAAATTACTGCTAGGCGGGGACTCAGCTGCCCACAGGTCCCAACCAGGCCACCAGGTTCAGCTCTGTCCCCCTGAACACCGGCACACAGATGCTCCAGGCTCAAGGAGCCAGGGCATTACCCAGCCCACAGATGCAGTGGAGAGGCACTGGCCTCTCCATTTCATTCATTTCATCGTTGCTCGTGATCAAGACCAAACACGAGTTCGCCATACCAACTGCGTCATCACCAGTCACATAAGGTATGCATGTGTGTGGCCCATCAGCTGATCAGACAGGACCCATCCCACAACTGAATGAAGACCTCTTCTGTTACACGGGGATATCAGGCTCTAATGCCCAAACATGAATGTAGCCTGGCTATGTGACCAGAGTCTGCATTTAATTTTGTGATGTGTGTCAGAATTGATCTGACATCAGAGCCCATGGATAGCGTCCATCAGCTCTGGACTGGATGCCAAATACCATCAAGGCATCATGCAGGCATTTAGATGGTGGAAATGGAGCATAAAATGAAAATTTGGACTGGTCTTTGACAGGGTAGGGTCCTTTGAAATAAAACTGATTTTTACAACAGACCATTAGTATCCAAAAGAAAGGAAGAGCTCCTCCCTAACAATGTTGCTGTGACTGGCACAGAGTCATGCTCCCGAGTCCCTAACTTTCAGGAAGAAGGAATACCAATTTTCCCACCCTACAGCAAAGACTGAGAAAGGAGACCTGAAAAGCTTTCAAACGCATAAAAATCCTGCAACAAAGAAAAGGAAACAATCTTTTTTTCACAGTTACAATGGGCAGGACAAGACAACACAGGCTTAAATTGCCATAAGAAAAACTTGTGTTAGACATTAGAAAAGCTCTCAGATACTAAGGCTAATGTCGTAAAATACACCTCCTAGGTAGGTTATGGGCATTTACCATTGGAGGGCTTTAAGAAGAGATTAGAAAAACATCTTTCTTTGGTGGAATAGTTTAGATATAGCTGATGCTGCCTGAGGAGGAGGAGAGGGAGTCCAGATTAAGGTTTTTTTAGACCCCTCCCAGCCCTATTTTTCTATGATTTTTCTGTGGACAAGTTATCCCTACATCTACCTGCTTAATTTTCCTTTTCTGTAGCTCAGCAGTTAATTTGAGCCTGGTGGGAAAGAGCATGTAGCAGGCCTGAGGCCCAAGACTGTTTGTTTGGGATAAAGTCAGAAGTATTTGGGGAGCTGGGGAGCAATTTCTTTATTATCAGTGTGTACACATGTGAGTAAGCTCTCTTACCACCAAAACCAATGTAAATAGGTAGAATTGTATCAAAGGACTTGCAAAATCATCATGATTTTAATTTTACAAGTGGGGAATGCAGGGCAGAGAGGTGTGAACCATCTGTAATGACACAGCAAGTTATAAAAATGAGCTTGAAAATTGGATTTCCTGGCTCCTCAAGTGACCTATCTGATGGACTACACGCTCCTCCTGCTCTCCCTCCCCTGCCTCCCTTCCCCCCAGCAAACCATGCAAGACTACAAGAATTGCAGCATTTCCTCATAAAAATCTTGCCTGCAGCTGGGGGAAGTCAGACGACAATAGTATTGGTAACTTCTGCTGTAACAAGAACACACATCACCAAGATGTTCATTACCAAGGGAAAAAACCCAAACCCCAAATCTGCCTCAGGACTGGCACCTTGCAGAGCTGATCTTGGGCTGCTAATCCCCATCTCCATTCTTTAACTTGCCTCTTTCTGTCTAACCTTTGAGAGAAAGAATACATTCTTCTAAAAAATTATTATCTATACATTAAAAGATAAGAGATAATAAAGGACACACTACTGATAAAGAACAGAATTGTTCTTTATACAAGCTTAGAAGAGTTCACAGGTGTTCGCAAGTGAAGCATTGCCCCAGTCCACTGTGCAAAAAGAGCAGTGTAGCTCAGCGTTTGCCAGCCACTTTCCTAAGGCTGCTGTAACTTAAGCCTGTAGGCAATCAGAATCAGGGCTGAAGATTAGAACTGAAAATCTCTCGTAACAAAGTATTATAAAGCCAGTGCCGGTCCTTCCGCACTACTCCTTACCAGACTGCACAGGCTTGCTTCCATTTCCCACATGCTAGTGCTGGAACCCAAGGAGGACCCACGCTTCAGTCACCCACGGGAGGTCCTGCCTCTCACAACTGACTATGCCGAGATGCACCAGGCTCCAAATTAATTTTGAATTAATTTACGAGAACTTGTAGGCTCTAAGCCCATACATAGACCAAACAGAATTTGGATTCAGCACTACCAGTAAGACAAAACAAGAATTAAAACAACTAAAGAATAATAAATGAAGAAAAGATCAGGAATGCAAAAGTCAGAAACATCTCCCAAAAGAATTAAAGGCAGTGTTTTAATTGGTCATTTTCTCAAAAAGAAAAAAAAAGAAAAAAAAAGAAAACCAAAACAAAACAAGAAAGGCTTCTGCGTCACTGGAATAAATGTAATCAGATTCTTTGCATGCTTAGGTCTTTCCTAGCTTATTCGAATGGCATATTTAACTTTTGATTTATAAATCAAGGGATATTGCTCACTGCCATAAGATGCATTCCACTGGGGCTCAAAGTCTTTAGCAGATCCACACTGTGCGTACTTTCTCCTGATGGTTTCACATTCATGTTCATCAACACTCAGCAAGAATCATAAACAAAGCCCTTCTCTCAGATGCACACATGCAGTTCCCATTGACTTCGCTGGATTTTCAGCTGACTTCAATAAGAACTCAGTGTGCATGCAGAAGGGCAAAACTTGGCTCTGCACATTTAATAAAATTACATCACTAGATCCTTTATATATGAAGGGCAATGCAGGCCATACTGAAAAATAATATAAAGTGAAAACCCAAAAGTATAGCCAAATAAATTCAAATTTCAACCAGGTCTTCCTAAAAGGCACACATTTTAGGCAAGATGAAACAAAACCCCTGTAATATCTCATTTACAGAGTGTGCTCTACCTCCTTTAGCAGGACAAAGTGTGAAACCTAGCTATCTACATAGGCAATGATCTTCTTGTCTCAGATATAGCAATGATATTGGCATATGAAACGATTAAGTAAAGGTCAAGTTACGAGCTGTGATTTGCTAAGTCATTTTCTCCATCTGTATCCCTGCTCTGTGAGTTATGAAGCTCATTGCAAGGGAATTTAAAGCATAGCAGAATACCACAGCAGAAAAAGTAATTAATCATATGAGATTAATAACTAATATTATATTATTTTGAATCTAGTGGTATTTTAGAGATATCAAAGGCTTGAATCCAGGAGTATCTATCTTAAATCCTTCAACCCTCTTTCCTGCCTGGCCAAAAGAACACCGTAACAAAAATCCCACACAAACTAGGAACAACAATCCCCTTTCAAATTTCAAATGACATCTAGCAACATATTACTTCTGCCAGGTAACCTTAGCTAATGAACACTAAGCAAAGCAATGCCACATGTGTTTTCTCCAGATTTCTTCCCTTTATTTTACTTTTACTCATTCCATGATGTAATAAGCTGTGCCTTTTTACCGCCTCTTTAAAAATAACTACCTATTAGGATGAAGAATATTTTGACTTCTAAAAATCCAACTACCAATAGGCTTCCTTGCACTGTTTGGCTGATAAACACTCATTAGCCTGCAATTACAAATTTATACACAGAAGTACTCAGATGGAAATCACAGAGGGGGCTTAATGTTCATGTTTGGTTTTTCCCCTCGAAGCAGGAACGTCTCTGATAATTTTCACACTTACATAGCAGAACAGATTTTATGAATCATTTTTTCTTCCTGGTTAGAACAACCCCTATTCCCTGTTGCATTATAATATTGAGTCACTTTGCATAAAGTTGGTCATTACTGCCAAGTCAAGTAAGAGAGGAAGTGGACGAAATGCTCTGAACTTACATGTGCGACAGGATACAGGCTGCTTCTTGGTGCAAATTATTTCAAATCAGAAAAAAAAAAAAAAAAATCATTAAAAGACAACTCATGTAAGGGAAAACTATTTCATAGATATTGAAAAAGCCCAGTAAATCTAATGTAATACGGATGATCAAAGGGATTGTGAAGACTTTTTTTTTTTTTAAATGAAGTAAGGGTCTGGCCTGTTAGAAATGCTGAGTCGTACTGGTCATTCACACTACATTACCCAGTAGGTTAAATAATTAGCATGGTGGACTCTGTTTCTCCCAAACTATGGCACTGTCAAATGAATAGTTAGGAGGTCTGGTGGGGCTACGCTGTCTCAACATCCCCTCCCCTCCTAACATCGTGCCCTGACTCTGGCAGCCTGCGAAGACACTCCTCTGTCTCACAGCTCCTTCATGTAACTCAGTGACTGCAGGTCTACTTTCTGGTGGCTCTGGTGGAGCACGAGCTTACTGAATTTACAGTGTGTTACAGGGAACATCTATTTCAGATTAGCCTTTGCAATTCTGTTTTCACAACGGGGAAAGGAAGGGTTCCCCCCCCTCCCCTCAGTCCTGGAGGGACAAGGCCGGTGCAAGGAGGGAGCTTTAACAACTTTCCTTTATTAGTTTGTTATTTAACAATAACACAGCATGACTATTCAGTGAGTGAAATAAAACTAGGTACCTTACACAATCACTTTTTCAAGAAAGATGATTTTAAAGAGTTAAGAAAGAAAAAAACAACAAAAAACACCAGCCAAAAACTCTGCTTTTCTGCATGTCCTGTTTAAGCAATGACACATGAAGAACTTTATGTTCAATTACCTGGTACTTTAAATAGGACACTAAGGGAATAACATTTTAAAATGTATTCATACAGCATAAGATTAATCCTCCTCCTGGGAATACTGGTGCAAATCAGAGTAACTCCTCAGAGGTCAACTGAAGTACACCAGCATAAAACAAATGTGAGGCAGAGGAGAATCAGGCCCCATCTACCTCTATATTAATTGCAGAGGTTGCAGATCATCTGCAATGATAAAGTGAGCAACATAAATATAACTGACATGTATTCAATTGATCTCACATCCTGCCGACTATTCACAGCTCCAAATATAGGGCAGAAGAACAATGGTTCGAGGAAGGGAGGCAGAAATCCTGGTTCTACCCCATTCACACATTCCTATCTGCTAATACCTCTGACTCGAACTTCCCTCATCTCCCCACACTGCTAAATCGTTGTAGGTTTAATGTGACATTGTCCCCCCACTCCTGAAGAACAACTTCTCCCTACAACAAAATAAAAAATACCAGGATGCATGGGAGAGAAGATAAATGCAAAAACCTGTGCAAGGATGAGAACCTAGAGACAAACAAGCAAGAAAATCCCTCTCTAACATACCATATACATAAAAGGCACTAGCAAATTGATTAATTATTTGGAAATCCGGCACGGAGGAAGAATGGTATGTGCACAGGGGAGGAAGACGAAAATATGAGGCTATTGCAAAGTATGGTGCCATTTGCGCTAATTTAACTGGATCCATAATTATTTCCTACAACTTCATGATGTCCTGAACCAGCTTCCTCCTCCCCTGCCAGGTTGATAAAAAGATCCTTAGCAACACACTAAATATATTATGCAATGTATTGAATACTACGAGAAAAAGCACTGAATTACACTGAAACAAAGAACATCAGGTGCGAACATCACCACCTCCAGGGAAAGCTCACCTTTAACTATTTATCACATTAGTAAGCACAGGCATTCTCTTATGTGCCTGTTACCAGCACCTAACGGTATTTGCTACATTTAACAAAGTTAAGGTGAATTTTACCTCAAATCTACTTAGGCTCGAGCTCTTTGACCGAGACTTCTTACGGAGATAGACCGAGAAGAACCGACGCACTGTGAACTTCTTCATGTTCATGTCCATTGCCCCGTCCCAGCTGCGGCGCGGAGCACGAAGGAGCTGCAGCACCGCCGGAGAAAGCTAGCGCATCCCGATTGCCCCCCTATTTATATCCACAGGCAGGAGAGGATCCTCCGAAGTCTCTGCTTCTCTTCATCCAGCCGGGCACAGCTAGATGTGCAAGGGGTACCTTGCCGGAGCCGCGGGAGCCTGCTGCTTGCGGTTCGGAGCATAAAGGCGTTATACTCCCTCTCGCTTCCCAGTGTTTACATTTCGGTGCGGCGAGCCGAACGAACGAACGAACTCTCTCCGCTCCCTCTCCCCCTCGCCTTAGGTCCTACTACACCCAATCAGGCTCTGCTCTGGCTGCATGCATAATCCGCGCCGGCAGATGACAGCTCCTGCGTCCCAGGCGTAGCAGGTTTTGAGATAAATATTAGATGTGTCTATTGCTTTGCGCTCCCTCTCCTCGCAGTCAGGCTCTTTCAATTTCCTGGTTTCCGAATCACATGGGGAACAGGCACACGCTGCACTTCTGTTTTTAGCTCGGAATTTCAACGCTGCTATAATTACTGAGGGCTACGGTGGTCAGATCCGAGAAGAAATCAGCTCCCGCACAGGAGTCTCTCCTGGGAGAAGGCTGAAAGACGCCATGAACCCAATGCTGGAGGCAGAAGGGTCTGAACCTCCTTTTATTCTGAGGACTATGCAAAATAACACTGCACCCCACCACCCCCCAAAATCAACAAGCTTAAAATCTTGTTCGCAGATTATCCACCCGCTTTACATAGAAATACCTAACGCTGTCACAGTTCTGAAAATAGAAAGCACAATCTAAATGGTAAGTATTACTATTCTTACTGTACTACAGCAGGGAGCTGCAGCCCTTCTAAGAGGTTAAATATGTACATCTATTTACAGGCTGTAATTTGGAGCTGCTCGCTATACGGGAAGCATACAGACTTACAGCTGCACCCCCACGCCCCCAACATAATCACATTTTTCAGCTTTTCTTCAAAAACTAATGAATCTCAGTGTGATCCAGAGACTGAAGAGCTTTCTCTGCCTGCCGCACACAGCTCGGGCTCCTTGTCCTTGGCAGCCTTCCCTTTCTGACTACCAAGGAGCACCCAGACATGCCTTTCTCCCATAACCTCATACGGAAAGTGAATGACTCTGATGACTTATTAATGACTCAGATAAATAAGCCCAGGGAGAGCTGACACCACTACAGCCTGAGAAGACTCTTGGAGGTTAAATGACAATACCACTCCAGTCAATCTGCTCTAAAAGAGAGACACGCATTTCGCTTTAATTGCATGTCTGGACTCTGCCATGAACTATGTTGGCTGATCGTGCCTGTCACTACCTGCTTTGTTCACAGGTTCTCTGTCCTTTTCTGTCCAAAGCTCACCACAATATATACATACCTGGAAAAGCATAAAAAATGAAAAAGTAAAAAGGAAAAAGAATATTTTGGCATTTATGGTTTCATTGAAAAGGAGGTCAGATTGGAAAGGCTACCATTAGTACTGGGCTCTATAATCTCCTACAGCATCTGACTCTTCTGTGCCTGGACCACTGCTGTCTCCCCCATCCTAAAGAGAACTGTAGCCCAGTGGCAGTCTGCTTTACCCCTTTCTCTTCTCAGTGCCTCCTTCTGATCACTTCCCTAATTCTCTTGTTTTTGCAGCCAAAGTGTATTTTATAGGGTTGCTTTCAAGATGCTGCCCTTTGACATGGTAACCCATGTCAACCCTAGGAGCCCTTTGCCACTACAGTCGCGTTAGTTCCTGGCTAAAGATCCCGGAGTGGAGGCAACTGACCCAGGAAAGTATCTATAAGGTACACCAAAAACCTTTTCCACAAGGAAAACAATAAACAGGTTAAAAAGCAATTTGGTTGGTACAACTGTCAACGCCAAAATTACTTGCTGATGCGGCCTATCTAGTCAAGTCGACCTCGCAGCTGTAAACTCTGAAGTGGCCCCCGGCACGCACCTGACCATCTGACCTCCCTCCCTCCCTCCCTCCCTGCCCTCCCACACTGCTGGGCCCTGGCTGCTGCTGCTGCTGCTCTCCCTCCGCCTGGCAGAGAGGTGCCCCGACACCAGCCCAGCCAGGCTGCTTCCTGCTGACAAAGGCTTTTGGCAGCCATGTACATTCCTACCTGTGTAAGCCACTTGAACTTTAAATAGCAGTCAGACAAGTTCAGGGTAGGTCCATGAACCCTTCCCATCACAGGTACAACAAAATCCCACCTGGACACCAACATCTTTATTAATGCAGAGGAAGTGGCAATTTCCCAGCTTTGAATACACAGCGGGTGTACATCCCGCTCTGCGTAATCATAAGCAGTATATGAGTGCCAGTTACTACTGGTACTGGTAGATTTATCACAGCCTTCCCATCCCATTATGCATGTAGTGCTTTCACGTACAAGGACATGCCGTCACCATTAAATGTACCTGCTCTGTTAATAAACTTCCAGAAAGATTACATAGGCTATGACTTAATACCTAACTATCAGGTACGCTTATTACATTCAGAATTTTGTTCTTTACCCTGACACACACCCCCTCCCCTTCAAATAAATCCATTAGAATGTATCTACAATTTATGGTGAACATCGGAGCAAAAGATAGTCTTTGATGCTAAAGGTTAGACTGTAACATGAACAGCATTCCCAGACTAGGGGGTAAGTCGCTTACATCCCTGCCAAGACACAGCCATGGAAACAGGCATGATCTCTTTGCTTTCTCACTGTCTTTCAACCAGGTGATTAGGGATTAAATACAGACGGACAACCAACCATCAGTGCCAGGACACTGCCCTTCACCTATTGGGCAGCAGAGCAACAGAGATATTGCTGAGTGTATCTTCCAACCATAAAAAGCAAAAGCAACCAAGCTGCAAAAATGTACATAAAAAAAGAGTACAAATACAGATATAAAACAAAACACATAAGCATGTAAAACTAAAGCATAGCGACAGATACCTGAAGAGCAAGTTCTACTACGGTTCCATTGACATGGTATGCTTTAAGACATGGAATTTAACTTTCCTTCAGAAAACAAATGAGAAGAGGCTTCAAAAGCATTAACTCAAACTTTCAGTTAGTCAGACAATACCCACTTTTCCCAGTGACTCCAATAAAAAGGTGCAAGCCAAAAAATAAATTAGATTAGATTAGAACATTCATCATTATATTTATAAACATACAACTGTCAGATCAACCTACAACGTGAAAAATTCATTGCACTTAGAAATTCATGGCTGTAAATTATTTATCAGCTCCCCTCTGAGCAATTTTAACTGCTGAGGAAACTCGGTGGAAAAAGAAATCCACCAAATGTCTCCATTTAAGACATGAATAAACAACAAAACTGGTGGAAGGGTCGTATGATGCATTGGCATCAGGCAGTAATACCCTGTATTCTAAATCTGTATTCTGAAATATACTTTTTAAACCTAGACTCATATTTGCTGTAACACAAAATAAATAAATACGAGACCATGGCTGTTCCTCCTCCCAGTGAACTTAACAGCAAAATTAAGTTTACTTCAACTGGAAAAGGGCTTAAAAAAACAAACAAACAAAAAAGCCCAAAACCAGGATTCAATACAAGCTCTCGAACAGAAACCACTTGAAATTAGATATTACACAGCCTAGGTTCCAATTTTTAAAAGACAAATGGAGAATTCCCAATTAAAATACAATGAAAGCCAAAGGTCCTTTCCTCACGTGAACAGATGGACCATACCAACGTAGTAACAGACTGAAGGACCCAGACTTGGGAAATTCACATGGAGCAGCAAAGGAGCCTGCATAGAACATAAGCGAGAAGGATGCCAGTGGCCGATGCCAGATGAATCATCAATTTCTAAAGAAACAAAATAACTTGAGCTAATTGTTTGCATGAAAGAATACGCAAATCCAAGATACCTACCACAAACCACAGGCTGGATGATAAAATTACTGACAGAAATTTGGTATTACTATATTACACAGCACATCAGGCTCTATTTCCAGAATGGACCTTTAATATTTTTATATGGATCAACAATTTACGAGCAAAACCAGAATGACTTTGCTACTTGAGCAAATTTAGTGATCACTGTAAAAGTAAAAACATATCAGTTGATAGTATCTTCCTTGCAAATGCAATCAGTATTACCTATCCTTCCTCAATAAGTTCATCAAAAAAACAGAAAAAAAATCCAGAGAGAGGAAAGCATCAGAGGCCCAGACACCACAGACAGAACAAACAAGATTAGCAGAACATAGCATACATAGAAAGGGAAAATGAGACTCCCACAACAGAGGCCCAAGAGAAAATGCTACAGAAAAGGTGAATTACACAGTACCATTTATGCTCTCATTAAAGAAAATCAGGAGCAAGAGCAGATGTTTCCAAGAGACATCAATGAGCAGAATAAGGAACAACACTTTCCCCCAGGTGATTAGATGGTACATGACTCTCTCAGTAATTGCTGTTTCCTGATCTTGAATGCTGGACAAATTTCCATATGGCTTTTATTTCCTCAATGAATAAGTGAGGTGGTTATTTTTGTTATTGATGTTCCTTGAAAAAAACCCATAATGGGCTTTGCCCAAAGAAATGCCTGGGCTTTGATTTCATTAGACCAGCATACCAATGTGCGTCCCAGCCTTCCCAGCTGCCGTACCTAGTTAAATACTTTGTCCAGTTTAGCATGTCACTTACATGAGTGGAGTTTTCTCTCTCTCTCAAAAAAAAAAAAAAATAAAAAAAAAAAGGTATGCTGCCCTGCCAGCACTGCAGAATACAGGCAGGGACTTGCCACCTCAGGCATTCTTCTCACCAGTAGTGATAAGTGAACAGCAATGTTGGCTGGATGGCGATGTAAGGGAATAGGCAGGAAAGAAAGTGCTTGTTCTCCCTTCTCTCACCTCCTCCTGCTCCTATCTGTGTATCACAAGCTTCAGTAATTTGCAACCTTTTCCATATATGAACTACAACAAGTTTCCAATGGAGGTGCAGGCCCCTTCAGCCATTTTGCAAGTTAAAATCACTGCTCAGAAGGAAGAAGAAAGCAAAGTCATACATCTTGTCTAACTGTGTCTGATGAACCGGCAGGACACAGGCTCCTTGGCCACAGTCTTCTCTACTCCGAAGAGCAACATAACAGGCCTACAGTATCTGTTTAATCTTGCACGTGTAGTCTTAAGGCCTCAGGAGTCTGGGGCAAAGGCAGAGTACCTCTTATACCTACACACCTGTAATTCTTTAATTGCTAAAAGTGTTATCCACCTCACTGGCAATCATGTGAAAGGTGACTAGTATAAACAGAAGTGCAGCAATCACAGGAGAGAATGACTTGCTTTGAAAAGACCAGTTTTGCCCTACATGGTGATACTCTGATTAGTGGATTCCATTCAGCAGCTTCAAATGTTCTTAAAACTGGGCATCAAAATAAGCTCTTGGTAGATTTGAAACCGGTATTTTGCAGGGATGCAAGTAGCTTAGCTGGGAAGTCTTCTGTACTTTTATCTCTAATAGACTACTTCAGCAGATGAGATTAAAAAATTTCCTTAGTGGCACTAAGAGGGTGAACCATCTCTCTGTGTATCATGATGGTGCAGAAGAGGTCTCCTTCCTGCAGTTGCCTAAAAATCTACTTCCTCAATCCCTCCTAAACACCCACTAGTCACCTGATGATAGAGTGGTGCTACTTTCAGAGACAAAGAACCCCAAAACCCAATCTCCTTTATATCACATAAGCTTCTAGTCCAACATGGTTGAAAGATATTGCTGAAGATACAATTCTGCTTTCTTGCCTTTAGATAAGAAGCAGAAAATCATACTGTTCTTCTATAATGGTCTAGATGTTTTCTGGAAAGAGGGATGCTACTTGGTTACTGAAGTATGAACAGTCTTATCACATGAATATTTATGAATATCCACTTTGAGTGACCATTATAGAATACAAAATCAAAGAATTTCATTATGCACAGCATATGTTTCCTGTTTATTCAGACTAGCCATGAACAATACTAAAAAGTAATGCATTCATTAGGAATCTGCTAATAGACAAATTTAATTTGATAGGCTTCGAAAGATATCATACACCTAACAGGAGAAATAGTGCATGGAACATTTACTGAAACCCGTTTTTACTATTAATAATTATCGACAGACCAAACTGACACTGCAGTAAACAGAAATGCCAGACTACTGTTTGCCGTTGAAATCCTGAGAGACAAGCGTAGAATGAGGTTTGCAAACTTTTATTTGGGGAAATATCAATTTTCAGCAAAATTTTTCCCTTTGATTAGCTAATAAAGCTACACACCAGATACAAAAGTAAACTAGGTAGACAAAAAGCATAATATTTACTTAAGCTGAGTGACCTGAACTAATATCTCCTCCTGTATCTGAGGCTATTTTGTATGACTTTGAAGAACCTTAAGCTCTCTGGCTACGTCTAGCTCCAGGGCATGCACAAAACCCAGCCACATCCTGGATCCTCTATTGGAATGGGGGCACTCTTTGTCTCTTACTCTTTTGTACTGGCACCTCATGTCCTCAGCAAAGAAAATCCAGGTATTTTTAGCCAGAAAGGAGCTAGAGTGCGCTCCAGCGAGGCTCCTGGTTTTGACAAGTGGGTGTGTAAACTCAGGACCCTAAAGGTTTGCACCTGCACTGCAGTTTAGTCACGTCTCTGTTTCAAACCTCCTTCTATAAAATGGGGCTGGAGCACTCCACCACTGCATGAGAGCTCTACCAGAGTAAACACAACATTCGTTATTATGTGCTCACAGCCAAAATTTCAGTTTAAGCCTGGCATATATTTGCTAGTTTTGTTTACAGACACAGATTAACTCTGAGTAATGTCAAAATAGCATAAACCGATGGGACAGGCAAATTTACCTTGGCAGGCATTACATCAAGCAGGGCAAATGACACACAGGATACTTTCAAAATATATTACACACCTAACAGTCAGGCTTAAGGTTGTATGAACACCTACCCTACCACACCACAAAAGTGAGATTCATAAATAAAAAAATCAGTAGTCGCTCTTGAAATCTTTAGCATTGTCTTCCTTCTTGTTGGACTTGTATTTCTTTTTAGACAAATTTTGAAAGACTGCTTTAAATTACTGTAACAACAGTACCTAACTCCAGATTACAGGCACAGGTCTCCCTGCCTATTTTTGAAATAGAAGCTGAAGAAACAGGCAGAGAAAAAAAAAAAAAGGTCTGAAGCGTTGTGATACACCCCTCTTTCTGCCTCTAATACAGCTACACAGGAAGTGTGAAACTGAAAAATAATGCAAAATCATTTTAACCTTCAAAAAAGTTAGTTAGATTCCATCTGATGTTTACAAAACCACATAACGATTTTTTTAATTCACATAGAACAATATAGCCCAAGGTCCCATTTTACTGCTAACAAACTAAAGCCAGCATTAAACTCATCTTCCATACACTTTATATAGTAAAGCTAAAGAAACTGGCATCAGGATTTCATAACACCAGAAACTGAGAAGGATGTGGGAATAGTACTAGCAAAATTACTACGTTAGCATCTAAGATTTGTGACATCACGAAGCAGTAAAAATGGAGTTTTTAGAGCTACTTTGAAAATGTCCACGTGCCCTGGGCTGCACACGTATAACCTGACAGCAGCACTTGACTGTAGAGGTGTATGTGTAGGCAGCTCACTTGGGATCAAAGCAAAGTGGCCTGCATCCAATAGCTGTCCAAAGACAGAGGGATGAACAACAGGGCTCCACTTACCACAAGGGTCCAGAGACGGGGGTTGTGGTTCAGTGAAAGCATCTTAGGTAAAGGCAAGAAAGACAACTCATACAAATGTCTCTGGTTTAGAACTGATTGTTGTTACAAGGCTGGAGCCCACTATAACTTGGGTATTTTCAATATGCTAGATCATCTTTTCCTTATTTGAATTCAGCTACATGAAGTGTCACCTCCTCTTAACTGTAGCGCCGCTTCTCTCACCTAAGCCACCAGGCAGCAGGAAGGACATGATGCTCGTTCTGCGTAACCGAGCCTGCCCACACTGGAGGTGAGCCTTCCTGACTGCTGCGTCAACAAATATCTGGAAGAAATTTCAACGTCTTGTATACATCTTCCTACTCATCCAACAAGTGTGTGAAATTATTTATACAGAGCGCATACAGAATATATAACACCGAAATGTTTGATTAATCTAATGACAATCCAGCAGACAAAAAAATGCCAACTCATCATATTAAGTCAATTAAAGTCTTTGACATCTTTCAGTGAATTTAGTATATCCTTTCAAATCCTGAAATAACCCTATAATTCAACATGAGGTCTAGATAGAAATAAGCAATGCTGACTACGTATAACACAAACACATATGAAACAAGAATCTCCCATATGTGCAATGCCAAATTGGCAGTTTGTTTTGTCTGTTTTTCATCAACTAGAGATTAAAATGTACAATTAATTCTATCATAAAGTAAGCCATACTATTTAA
Organism: Burhinus oedicnemus; assembly: GCA_008921705.1. Lineage (NCBI taxonomy): Eukaryota > Metazoa > Chordata > Aves > Charadriiformes > Burhinidae > Burhinus > Burhinus oedicnemus. The sequence continues at coordinate 332,127 of VFFE01007242.1, read as the reverse complement.
TAGAAGTTCAAGTGCTTATTCATACACAGATATATTGATTAAAATGCTACAGAACTTCTGCTGTCCTCCTTAGTACACTATGCGGCACAAGGCACATTTGTGGCCAAGATGTTACAAAACTTTCCAAGTGAAACTGTCTACCTAAATACAGTGATTCCTATTCAAACAAAATGAAACATGCTTTAACACATAACACAACTCTTAAATTCATTACTCCACCAGCAACCTGATGTTTGACTCCAACATTTTTTTGAAGCAATGAAAAAATCCTTTAGGAACCACCTATCTCTGAACAGTAAACTTACAGACAAGTAAACTTGTCACAAAACAGCCATCTCAAATTCATAAAGCATACAGTGCATAGTGTGGGATTCACACGCTGTACATCCACCAAAATGTAACACCGTTGTCCTAATACATTACTGGGATCTGGTTTTGTATTCTGATACCTCCTTTGATATCTGATAGGCAATCTTATCACGCACAATGACATGGGACAGAACACCTCCCCATTAGGAAACTGGTAAAGACCGAGATTGTTCTTTTGTTTCAATTCCCAAAGGAGAAAATAGATGTATACCTCAGATATGAAGAACAAATAATGCAATTACTACACAAACTTGTAACAAGGTTCCCTCTCCCTCCGTTACAGACAATAGAGACTTTTTAAATCTTCCAAAGAGCCTTTCAAGGGCAGCTTGCTCTGGTTGGGCTGCCTAGAAAACGCACACAAGCAAGGCCATCAAGGAGCATTTGAAAAGGCACAGCAGAGCCTTGCTACTCTATGTCTTGGGGATTGAAAACTGCTTTATTTATCACTATGATTTTACTATGCTCTTAACATTTCAAATCTTCTTTTCTCCCTTCCTTCACTCCTGACTTCTCTCCTCATCTCCTCTCTCACTTCCTATTCCCCAGATCTTCTCTGCAAATGTGTGACTCACTAGTACTTGCCTTCATCCCTCTTAACTCAAGAAAACTGAAATAACAATAAAAAAAACAAACCCCAAACTTGAGCTTAAAGGGAGAAGGATTGCTTTCTGACACTTGATTTTTAGTGACTATTTTATGGGACATATCTGGAAATCAGAAGGTCCAAAAACATACAAGAAGAAATATGAGTGAGAAGGAATCAGAAAAGGACATTCAGGGGACTAGACCTGTCATGTAGCAACAAGTAGGCTGGTAACAGAAAGACACAGAGAAATCCTTTTAGCAGCATGACTGATTTTCGCAGTATTATTAGGTGTCGCCTAGCACACCTGACTTTAAAATCTCATGGCAATACATAAGAAACATCAGATTTCACTGAAGAAAATAATACAGCTGGTTGCCCTGGCCCAGCTAACCTGCTGCAAGATGGGTGCAGCTGTAAGGGATGCGGGAAAACAGGAACTGAAACAAGTTCTTCATGGGAAGGAGGAGTGGAGCTAATGCCACCCATTTCTCACAGGGCTAGTGGTAGGTTTGGAGGCTGCATGGAGGTTTGTTGAATTTTAGACAAAAAAGATCCCGGCTCATAAAAGGGATATCGTTAGTCCTGGCATAAGCCATCACTTGTAGCCTCACTCTGCCATCTCCAGGCCACCATTTCCTTCTTCCTCTCTTTTGGCACAAGTATTCACACAGCCACAGGATGAAGCAAACTGGAGAACTGGTCCAAGTTAAAACTGGGCCAAAAACCACCCCAGAACGTTAATTTTAAGCCAGTTCAGTTCCCTGGTCTGATTCACTGTGTGGCTATACAAATATCTCCGCCAACTCAGTATTTGTTCCTGTGATGGGGACAGGAACCTGTGCTTACGAGATGGCTCTGCCCCCTCCATTGGCAGGGATGGGTTATGCCAACGTAAACTTCCCACTTCCCAGATATGAAAGTGGCACCCTGCAGCTGCCTGGCCCAGCAGAATCAGAATCACTGAGATTCCCACGTCGAAATATCCTTTTAGATTGTAGTGAAGGTTGAGAGAATAACTCTGGTATGGAAAGAGCATTTTAAAACGTCCTGAAGTATTTCCCTCTCTTTTAAAACTGGCAGAAGTGGATTGGCTAAAAACAGACAAGAATTGGAATCATGCACTGCCATTACATGCTTTCCAAAGTGTTGAATCTATAAATGACTCTCAGCCTGTTTAAAAGAAAAAGATTCCGAAGGGTGAGAGAGAGTAACCTATAGCCGCAGTGCCAAGTCCACCGACTGGGAAAGCCAAGAACCCTACTGGAATTGACTGGGCTCCGCATTAGTGCAGAAGCTCAGTCACTGGGAATACAGTGCAGAACTAAAACTGCAGGTTACAGAGGTGTTAACTGCCTCCACGCTAATTGATTTTCTAAATAATATTTTCTGGCATTTGTCTGATCCAATCTGCTGTGGCTGCTAATACTTTCCTTATCAGGCTATTCCATGTTCCATTACATCCATATAACTGCACACACAAACACATACCTCTTACAAATCTCTGTACGTAACTAGCATGTATGCTAGTATATGCAGAACCTGACTGCAAGTTAGGTGGTACAAGTCTGAGACACCACCGTGAATGCAAATGGCATGACCTGAGCTCTACACTTCGGATGCAGTTGACGCACATTGCTCAGTGAACTTGAGAAACACTACCAAATGCAACATAGACGTAACCACAGGCAGCCAATCAACATACAAATAGCTCAAACTCTTATAAACTTGGTTTAATGCCATCACAAAGTCATCATACAATTAAGTTTCCAGTACTTGCTCCTCCCCTTGGGAGGCTGTCTAGAAACTCACCTTTCTACTCACTCACTGTAGTGCCTGTCCTAGATACACCATAACCAACTTAAAAACCTTTGTTCCTATGTCAGCACCTTTCTTTAACTTAAGTATTTCTTTTCCCTACCTATAAGCAGATTTTGTTTTTTAAAGGGTAATCATATCTCCTCCCAGTCTTGTTTTGGCTGTGCTAAATAAGAGTGGGCTCTTTTAGCCTTCTCTCACTCAACCATCTCTCCATGCTTGTGTCCCATTAGACAGCTTCGTCCTAGACTTGTTCACATATATATTCATCTTCCTTGTAGATGCCATGAACAGAGGAGGTTTTATCAGAGCCTCAGCAGTAGCATTAATTAGAAGTTCTTCGTCACAAGTAGTACTTCAGGGTTTTCCTCAATTCTTCCATGGCCATTTCAGATTTTGGTTCGCTGTTGCCATGTACCTGAGCAGGAGACAAAGTCAGTCTTCCTTGGCAGTGTACTCTAACCAAGGTTTCTGTGCCTGTTGTGTATTCAATGGAGAGAGCCAGAAAGCTCTGGGATCCCCTCTTTGGATCCTCTGAGGTGCACAGGGTAAGAGGAATTATTTATCTTCTGGAATGCCTTTATACTGACTGCAAAAGGAGCCTAGGCAATTATCTTTGATTAGATGCCTAACTACAGGCAGCTGGAGTAAGACAAATTCCTTCCCTGAGGACCTGATTTGGCCCAGTGATTTACAAATTTTATGCTATCAGCAAATTTCATCTTCTTTTTCTTACATTCTGTTTTGATGCTACTTATAAAAATATTAAACCAGAACAGTCTCAAGATCACTCCTTCGAGACCTCTGACAGCAATGCCTTTCTGATGCCAAAGATGTTTCTCTGGGCAGTTTATGTTGTCTTCCCTTTCATTTCACAAAATTGATATTCTTTCAGTTGGAGGGCAAACAGGCATGGGAAGGCTGAAGATTGCAGGCCATACTCAGTAAAGGCTGAAAAGTATTTAAGATCACCCAAAATCTAACTTTTTTAATAGCATTGTTTTAAAAGACAGTCTTAAGATTTTTTGGATTTTGACAAAATCTTTAACACACTTGGACCTAGCAATACCACTGTAACCAAAGTATTGTTAATTATTTGCAACATTAATGGCATAAATCTAACTTGTAACTGGACCTAAAATTCCTGCCTTCACTTCATACAGGCTGGAAGGTGGTTCTACTGGACCTATGAAGACTTTTTACAACTCTAAAGCAACACTTCTTGCTATGAATTATTTCATATGCTGACCTGACTTGGGACAAAGACATGTTTATTTCTCAGGCTACTTTAAGTACACAGTGTGAACACACATCTGCTTTTTTTAATGCTCATTCAACAGGTAAAAATGTCAAGCAGTAGTTAGAAAATAAGAGGTACGAGGATAAGACCAACTTTTGGAAAAAGGATTGACAGTATAAAAGCAAATCAGGCACTCATCAACCTTTTTGTCTATAGACCTTTCACATGCTTCTCTCTCCCGATTCCCTTTATGAGAGAGTTCCAAATAATAACCTACATTCTCAGACACATGGGAGATAAACTTTTCTTTGTCCTCCACTACTTCTTATGCTGCCAATTTGGAAAGCACATTAAGAAAAATGAGGTTGCTTGATAATGCTAGTTCTGTGGAGCTGCAGAGTCACTTACCCTAACCATAGAGCATTAGACTAATTTTATCTAGTCATGGATCCTCCAGAGAGTGGGTTAGAAAGGGAAGGATTTCAAGGGATGAGAAAGAGAGAGAGAGAGAGAGAGAAAGAGAAAGAGAGAGAGAGAAAGAGAGAGAGAGAGAGAGAAAGAGAAAGAGAAAGAGAGAGAGAGAAAGAGAAAGAGAGAGAGAGAAAGAGAAAGAGAGAGAGAGAAAGAGAAAGAGAGAGAGAGAAAGAGAAAGAGAGAGAGAGAAAGGGGGGACTGTCTCAAATTCAGAAAGCAAGCATTGCAGCACACAAGCCATCTCCCTTTTCTTCCTTTGTGGTTCCTCCAGGACAGGAACGCACTTCATAACCCTGCGCTGAAGTCATTAGTTAATTGAATTGCCACACCAACTGAGTATTCTGACCTTTTCTGTACAACTGAATTCTATCAGGTCTTGAATTTTATGGAGCATTAAGAAATGCTTTGGTTGTTTAGTTTTGTTGGGTTTTTGTTTGTTTGTTTGTTTTTAATGGGCTTTTTCATATTTTTCTGCCTCTTGGAATCATCAGTGGTCAAAATTAACCTTGGTCACATGCCTTAACAGTACATTTCTTCCCTTGATAAATAAGCATTTCTTTTAAGCATACCATTACCTTGGAATTCATTAATGCTTTTTTTGGTGACAACTTCAACATCATTGTGAGAAATTTCTCCCTCAGAACCACTAATGCATAATCTGAATTTTACCCTAACTTTGATTTGGGTTTTGTTTGGATACTTTGTGAGTCTTTTTATTTGAAAAAGAATGGAGCTAAGCAATCACGGGATAAATACTACCATCTAATATTTCTTAGATAAATGGACTGTTCTTAAATCACTTTTAAAATTTAGAAAAAATTTAAAGCCTGTGGCTCAGTAGAACACTCTGATTTAGAGATGGTTAAAACTTAGTATTACCTAAAAATATGCACAACTTGGCAGACAAAAGAGACATTCTCAAAATTTCCTGTGAAGTTTCAGAAAAACTTTGAGAAGGTTTCTTAAATGGCTTGCACATTCTTTCCCACCATGCAATATTTTGCATTATTTCATCATAGCAGAATATAATAGAAAGCATGTAAACGTGAGTGGAAAGAAACCTCTGCAGGTCCCTAGCCCAGTCTCTTGCTCAAAGTAGGGCCCATCCTGAGTGCTAGATCAGGTCAGCTGTGGCTTTTTCTAGCTAAGTCTTGAACATCTGCAGATGAAGACTCCACAGTATTGTTGGGTGACCTACCCCAGTGCTGCTCTACCTTCTAGGTAAAGAAGTTTTTCCTGATCTCCAACCTGAGCCTCCCTTGCTGGCACGTGTAGCCATTGACCTCAACTGTTTTGCCTGGTGTTATCAAGAAGAGTTTGACACCTTCACCTTTTGACCATCCTTCACACAGATGTAGACTGCTCTTACGTCACCCCTTAGCATCTTCTTTACTGAAGTATGCAAACCCAGCCCCTTCTCCTTGTAAATAATGTGCTCTAGGACCTGGCCATCTTGGTAGCCTGTTCCAGTATTTCAAGAACCCTCTTGACTTAGGTCTCCCCAAACTAGATAGTATAAAATAAGATACATTTATTAGTAAGAAGCAACTGTGGCCAACAGTCATTTTCAAATTAAAAAAAATTAAAAAAATAAAATTTTCACAACACTTGTCAATAGCAGGGATGCATGTGTTATGATACTAGTCACGAAATAATAAAATGCCATTATTTATATTTTAATGAGAATTGCTTTAATATATGCAAACCTCAAAAGTTTAAATCATATTTAAATTAAAAAATCCAAAGTGAAGTCATTACGCTTTTTTCTCTGCAAGAACTGTCATCAAAATTGAAGTAAAAAAGTTCAGATTTTAATTACTTCTGCATTTCTCATTTAGAGGTATATAAGCTCCTTTATTTTACAAAGGCATTTAACTAGTTGTATCTATTACTTTCATTTGAATACGCATTTTTCACCAGATTGCTTGATTCTTGTAGAAGTGAAACAGCCCAAATCTTTCTTATGTCCAAGCAACTCAGTGTCAGAACTCAAATATACGCTACTGTGACTACTAGCAATAGCAACATTGCTTTCTCCATGCGGCATTACTGTATCAAAACAGACATACAGCAATTGCTCCTGAACCAGAAATTACCGTTGCTAACTTTTATGCATTCATAATAAGAAATAAAGTTCTGAAAACACTACCTGCGTTAATTAAAGCAGTCATCGAGGATACATGAGATTTCTTGCACTGATCAGATTAAAGTTCCTTACAACTCAACAAGACGTATCTCTCATTGACCAGTAATTATTTAAAAAAAAAAGAAAAAAGAAAATAAAAAGACAAAATTCACCTAGCCACGAGACAGGATGACATGTATTCTTGAAACTTGTGTGCATTCATGTATATCCTGAGGGATAAGATTACCTTTGTTTGGTTGTACAGCTTAAAAACATTTTTGAAATAAATTGCCCTTCCCTCAGTGATTTCTCAACACAACGGGTACGTGCCTGCTAACCTCTTCTGGCAGCAAGTTCACTGTGTTTCCTTGGATTAGATCTCAATTTAGTGTCCTTTAATGAGAATTTTCCTATAGTTATGCAATTGCACAAATGATACGGTAAGACAGTTGTTGTCTGTGCCATGATTTTGAAGACACTATTTTTCAAGTTAGATAATAGCAATCTCTTAACTAAATCCTAGCAATTCTTTAGACATTTGCATGACTCTCTTCTGGAGTTTTCTTATTTCCTCTGTCTTTATGTTTTCAGATAATGTGCATGGGATATTAGCCACTTCTCATACTACAGGGGCACTACTGTGTGATTTCTTTATCCTTTCTACAACCCCTTCCGAAACACCCTACCGTTTCAACTATTGGTGTGCACAGAGCAGACACAGCCACTGTGTCACTCATCATTTCTCTGCTCCTATTCTTAAGCACATCAGGCCTGCCATCAGCAAAATGACACGCGTCAAACAACAGGAGAATATGAAATTTATGGAATGCTCCTGTTTCAGTTTTTCTGTTTGTAAACTGCCTTTTTTTGTTGTTGTTTTGAATTATGGTACCACATTAGCATTGTTCTAATTACCTTCATCACCCAAAACACATTTTCTAAACTACTGGCACTTAGTCTCCCAAATATCAGTGAAGTAATGCTAATAACTTCTGCTAATCATACTGCCCCCCTGCCCTTTCCAGTGAAAACAAAACCAGCCCATCTTCATTGTCCTCCCAGCCTGACTTACCTTTTGTAGCCATGGGAAGATACCAGCAAACAACAATCCCTTTAAGAGACACAAGGAGGGAAAAGGAAGAAAAGGTACCGGAAAAATTCACATGTCCCCGGAAAGAGGAAGAAACACTTGTGAACTACAGCATGGAGATTTAGCAAATACAGGTTGGAAAATACAAGAGCAACATACGTACACCTATCTGATGCTGGCAGCTACTAAAGGGGTTGTGCTGGCTGCACGCAGCTGCCCGACGCCTTCAATGACCATAGGGTCATTGCCTAACCAGGTCAGACCCTTTACGCTTAGTGGGAAACGCATTCCTCACAAACACTTCCATAAGTATCCTTTCCACTGTATTATCTCTAAATCAACAGGCACACAATACGTTATTTTCATATATATTAAATGCTGACTGTTGAATTCATATCCAGCTGGGTTTAAATTCTTCAAACGCTCTGAGACAGTTGGCTGCTGAAGCTAATATGCACTGGCTATGTAGACAACTTGCTATTAGGAGCTCAAGTTTACTATTTACAATTTCTAGGTGTAGAAAATACATATTTATTTTTCTTTTCTCCCTCACCTATTATCAGACTCAGCAACTTGTCTTTTAGGGAGATCATGAAGCCACATTGAATGTCTTCCAGTTATTGGCATGTGGCAAATCGTTGCTCTCGACTTAAACATACATGACTTGGCCTTCTTCATTGTTTTTACTTGCCCCTCAAACCAAGCACATTTTCTGACAGTATCTTGACCGAAAAGGAACCGTGGGTCTAAAGCTCGTACAAGCAGATTGCACAGAAACTCCATGTCAGCTCTGATATCCAGGTATTTCAGGGAATCTGCATATCCTTCTTGGGGACTTTTGAGGCAAACTCCATGGCTTTATTTTCCAATAGCAACTTTGCTTTTTGGTGTTCTTTGGCAAGCAAACCCCACAAACAGCTTTTCCAGATTATTAAAAATAATTGAGATAATGAAAAGCTAATAGACTTCAGCTTAGAGGGTTGCAAAGAATAGCCTGTCATTGTTCAGACAGCCCTGTAATAGAGCACCATGTTAATTAGAGATGATTCACAGATGACTTGCAATAGATTCTGGTAGTTCTGAATAGCAATCATATTTTCATATTGAGCTACTCAGGAGTAATGAAGCTTTAACTTTAATTAAAAGGAAAGCTCCTTTTTTTAAGCCTGTAGGTCCAAGCAACACTGAAGTACAGAAAATTAGCGTGCCTTTTACCCATTTTCCATATTTAGAGTCCTGCACTTTATGCTTTTGCTTTCATAACGTTCCCTACCAGAGGACGTCTAAGCACCTGAATAGCCGCTGTTGATGAGAAGGCAATATTGCTGCCACTTTAAACGGAGAAACGGGCAATGAGGTGGGAAGCTGTTTGCTCAAGGCCTCTCAGCAACTCTGTGATAGAGTTAAGAACAGAACCGGCTCCATCTTAAATACACCATCATTTCCTTACAACTCCACGCCTCATCACGTAACACCATCCGCTTTGCTTGATAGGCATCCATCCACTGCTTTAGTTTATGATCACTACAGTGGTATAGTTTGACATTTTAACACCCCACTGCTACTGAGAGAGGTTCCCATGCTCCGTCACCTTCCCTCTTCCTTTCCTTTAACACTTTCTCTTGCCTTTTGCAGTGGATTGGTCCAAGGAGCAGAGGAGGTACCCTACACACACAAATTTTCTGCTGATTTAGCTCCTGAACTGGCCCCTGAGGGTTTAGATGAGCTTCAGTATCTAAGCAAAAGGAGATGATGGGAGCATGCAGGAGCAGGATGGCAGGTCTGCGCCCTTCCAGGACAGCTGGCCATGAGGTGGCTTAGCTGCATTGCCAAACAGGGCCTTACCTGGTACGGTAAGTTGACCTTACCTGGAACTGAGTCTCCATACCTTAAGCTGTCTTTAGTTTTACATTTTTTATGATTTTTTTAGTCACTTGTACAAGTCGCTGTGGGTGTGCTGTGCTTTATGCAGGGCAGAGGTCCAGAGCCAGGATTGAAAACACACACACAGACAGACAGACAAGGACCAACAGCAAGCTCCTGTATCCATTTGTCACCATGTCTCTTACCTGTGAGCCTGGGAAGGTTCAAAACATTTCTGAACTCCAGGGTTGCCAAGCTTTGAAACATGACATGAAGTGACATTAATTACTGCATTCAAGACACTTGATGAGAAGCTATTAATTTACTAATTGATAAAGGCAATGACACAATGCCTCCTCCCTTCTTTTTGAAAAGAGGGAACAAAGAAGGACAATCTGCATCCAACAATGGCATTATACCTTCTGAAACTTCACCATAAAATTTCCTAAGATTTCCTGCCATTAAATAGATTTGCAGGATTTCATATTGTGAATTATTAGGAAAACAATAATACTGTAATTGGTAAACCCCTAAACAAAGAAATCCTCAAACCAAATCACCCTCAGTCTCCACATCCAGTAGACAGTGTGCCAAAAAAAAAACACCCAAAACCTTGCAGATTGACATCTCCAATTAAATTAAGCAGAAAGAAAAGAGTACATGTAGCACATGCAAATATTTAGCCTTTTTACTTCTCATTTAGGACTCATGGCAAATATAAACAAGCATGTTTGCATTTAATTCAATAGAAGGAAATATACACAAGCAGTCTTTTGGTCAGGAAGTGATTACTCATCTGCAAAAAGCTACCTGCATCATTCCATGTTCTCAGGATCAAAACCTTTTTCACAGTCAGCTCTTAGAGAAGACACATGTTCCTTACGTAAGCTTGAAGCACCTATTAGATGCTTGACTAATACAAAAATAACAGTGCAAAAATCAATAATTACTGCATCTTAATTTGAAGAACTAAAACATTTTGTAAAATACAGAAACAGCTTATCAAATACAATGCAGAAGAGCACTGATAAAGAAATCAGAACCTTTAATTATTTCAAATACAGGAAAACAGTAACAGATTTTTAATAACTACATGCTCCAACAACTTGCATTTCATATAGCTGGCTTCATTGTATATCTAATAATACAATGTTAAATATAACAGCATGAACTTATCTTTTTTTCAGTCACCAGAATAGCTGTTGATTATGCTTGCAAATGCCTTTTTTGTCTCATTCACTGATCTGAGTTTTACCAGATCCCAAATTAAAGAAAATCTCTCTTTAGCATAAGCTTACAGCCAACTGACTATAATTCAGGGAAGTCCAAGATAACGAAAGCATGCTTGTATGAATGTAAGCTGTATTCAGCTTTCAAGCACAACTAATGCACACCTGATGCTCAATAAACAGCAAAATCATCACTGTATTTTTCATTTACCAGGGAAAATTTTTGTTATACTGTCAACTGAAAACTTTCCTTTCTTCAGGGAAAAGTTCAGGTGGCCAAAAATACCCCCAAAGCCCACAAATCACTATGTCCTTTGAAAAGCATTTTTTCCAAATATGTGCTTCCACAAAGAAGTTTTTAACATAAAGTGCAACTGACAACTCAGCTTCATTACAAACCTTCCTCCAAAAGCACTCAATTTGGTTTAGATGCAATAAGCTTGCATGTTAGAAAATAAGTAGCAGTAAGTACCCTCACATTTAAGTCTGTAAAAATCCTGAGTAGAGATAAGTTCCAAAATATTACTTTTTTTCCCCCAAGATCTCCTTACGTGACAAAAAAAGAATGAAGAATAATAAACTCTACCATAAGAGGATCATTATACACAAATACTTCCATTGTCCAATATGGTACTTAGGATTTTCTATGTCAGTACTTCTGTCAGCTCACACAGGTTTGTCAGGGCATGCTGAAGAGACTCTGATATAAAGTCCTGAAAGAATTATTTTTTGCAGTACTTTTATTTTTCATGTCTTTTTAGCATATGATGACTTCCTCACATAGCACATACATGCACCTGATCTCCACCTTATCTGAGAATATGCGGTGTCCCTCTAGCTTACATGCCAGCCTTGTGTCATCTCAGTGTACAACTCAAGAGCGTTCCTTGTGAACTTTTGTAACAATCCAGGCCCTAAAGGCTGAGCACTCAGTAGGGCTACTCCTAACTTTTATCCATGTTATCTGTCCTGTAATCTTTCCCAGGTCTAGGTAGGGTGCTGCTCACATACTTTGGAAAGAGTCTTCCCATAGCAATCATAAAACAACAGACAACATGACACACATCTGCTACAACTTACTACCTTCCTGTGCTTCTCAGCACAAATTTTTGCAACCCATCAGCACCCTCCTTCCTTTCCCCAGGCATAATTGTGCTTATCTAAAGGGAAAGCTGGATTTCAGTGGGGCCTTCATTCTCTATCACGTGACAGACCTTACTGCTATTGTCTCCACAGAAATCTGGGGTTTTTTATAAAGGATCCATGATATTAAAGACTCCTCCTTTAGCAGGAATTTCTGCCTAGTGATATAGATATGACAGATGCTGAGTATGCGCTGTCACGTGCGGTCCAACAGCAACAGCTGAATGCGTAAAATAGACATGTCCAGATTAAACAAGGAGGGAATCAAACAGAATCCAGAATAAAGAAAGGTTACTTTTTAATTTCAGCTTGGATGACTGGTAAGAACGTAACTCATTAAAATTTCTGTGCTTTTGGTGTTTTGTTTTGGGTTTTACACACCTGGTCTGAAAAACTTAATTAGACCAGCATACAGCTGCCACACTTGCTATTTGGGTGATACTGTTAAGTGTTAGCATAATGTCAACAATTTTTCAAAGATAAATTCCTAAGTGTTGCTGCTGCTTTCATTTTTCACTAACGCTAATTTGCATCATAAAGATACCAGAATGCTACTGAAATCCATTAGGCTAAATGAACCAAAAGTATGCACGAGCAGAATTAAGCTCTATATTCTGCGCTCTGAGTACGCTGCCAGCCAGGCAGAGTTACGCTAAGTAGGTAACTCTGCGAGCAGCCCACTTGAAATCAAAATTGGCTTGTTCAGCGGAGGGCCATTCACTGACCATCAATCAGCATACTGGTAAGGGGAGCAGTAACGTTACTCATTTTGCTTCTGAATGATCAACACATTTATGTTCATTTAATGTTATTGTCACTACGTGGAAAGCCATGCACAATACACCTCTTTCCCCTGCAACCTCAAAAGGTCCGCTGCATGCAGAATTTGAGTTAAACCAATGTAACTTCTGTTTCAGGTTTTCGTTGTTCTCAAATTAAATCAGACTTTTAGTTAAAGCAATGCTCTAATTCTGTGCCAACAGCAGTCTCCTCTATAAATTCCTTCCACTAGAATGACAATTCCTCTTTGGAGCACTCTTCCCTCTCCCCTATAAACCAGAGAAGTTTGACACATGTTAATCACTGGACTTAGCCTTCACAAATGACCATGAAGGAAGGCATTAACATATTCTCAGCTCAGAAAACATCATGAGCTTGCAGGGACAGAAGAGGTATGGGGTACAGGGCAAGTTACGCTTGTGTTCAGAAGTGGAAGAGTCCTCCTGGAAGCCAATGCAGCCAGCAAGTCTCTCTGCTAAGACCCTAGCTGTCTTGTAGTTTCAAGTACTTCCATGGGAGAAAAAGAAAAAAAAAATAAAATCAAAACAGACCACAGAAAGCAAATAGCATAAGGTTTTCCTCCACGATTTACATACTTCTCATCAACAGAGTAATTACAAATACTTGAGGATGGCTGAATTGCTTATCAGTCTCATTTGATTAGATTGCTAATCCCACCAAGGATTAGCACCCACTTAGTAGGTCAAATTGATTTCTTCCCAATGCCACAGCTTTCAGGAGCTACCCAGCAGCTCAGTCACTTGGACTTTCTGCTAGAGAAGCATTCAGGACAGCAGATTTTGTATTAGCCACTGATAAAATTCTTCAGTTTTTTATTTTCATTATTGACTTTATTCTCCTGTTTTGCTTCAGGCATCTCAGGGAGGGAACAGGAGAGCAGTGAAGAATAGGAAGGGGTTGCAGAGAGAGGAAGAATTAACTGGACAGGCATGTAACTTCAGGGTTATTGAACTTTGTGCCACTGATTTCTGCTCCAGAATGAAACGGCAAATTTCAATTTTTATTTTAAAAAAAGATTAAAACAGAATTTTAAGAGTGAGGACTGTGAAAATGTTTACACACTGTCAGAATATAATATTTTATCCTGTCTTTTTTTAAAACAAGACCTGAGAACTGGTTACAAAGAATCTTTCTTATCATACTCTCTACTATTGTTCCTGCAATAATTTCCTAGTAAGGAAAACAAATGTAAATTTTGTTCCTACAGAATGACACAGATAACCTCATAACACTTATAAACGAGAGCAAAATGTTCCACACAAATCTTTGCAGGACCAAGTCCTGTAATGCTGTAATTTATTTCTAATTCCCTAAAACAGTATGCAGATGACATAGCAGAATTACACACACGTCATCTGAAATGACAGCTGATGCTATTATGGAGACATTCAGAATCAAAACAAGGTTAGTACTCAGTCCCCTGTCATCAGGTCTCACAGATTTATGTGCTCCCCTGCTTGCAGATTTAGGAGATGCTCCTGAATTGCACTTATTCCCCTTGCACCTCAATTTTCATGCAGAAGAAATTCACATGCAAAGGCAATGAGCTGCGTGAAGTTCAGGCAAGCTGGTCTGTAAGTGCCTTCGTAAAACTCACTTGCCACATCCATCACAGAGTGCTTTTCAGCACCTCTCGAGTTAAGCCCCTTCCCTAATCAAAGCTGCTTTACAAGTATTAGCCATGGTTGTTCTTCAAGGAAGGGTAATAGGTGACATCACCTACAGCTGAGCAAATTCACACTCCCATCTGAAGTCTCTCGTCATTAAAATAACATAGGGCAGAACATCATAATTAATAGAATCATTATCATTTAACTACAACCTCCCTTGACCTGCCTTGTCAGCAAAAAGAGACCTAAAAGTGGGTAAAACCGTAGTTTGCACCAACTTGTACCTCCTCCTCCATACCACCAGAAGGAAAGAAAGGGGGCACAATGCAAACAGTGGTAGTCCCAGCACTTACATAGACGAAGAGGTTTCTCTTTTCCACTTGACTCCTGGAAATGAAAACTGACCCATTTATAACACTTGATCAGTTTTCCTGCTACATTATTAATTCCCACAGCTGTGACAGAACATTTGGTCCTGTATTGGGCCAAGAAAGATTGAACTGCTTAACTGCCATCTGTGCCTTTGAAAATGCCATGCAGTGTCTTTATCCCAGATACTTTTGTATGTACGCAAATGAGCACATACCATTTTGACATGCAACAACTGGTTAATAACGACAGCAAGGGTTTACAATTTTAAAAGAGAATGTCTTTGAAAAATTTCTTAATTTTAATATCTTCCCTAATTATTCAGAAATCTCTCTGAGGAGTGCAAGAGACTGCATAATGTCCTTCTCAAAAATTTCATCATATCAAAGAAAGGGGGAGTATGAAAAAATGCAACAGAGCCAAAACCTAAGTTATTGATTAATTGCAGACATTTGAAAGAGATGTGTGGGTACTATGGATTCAAATCTAAAGCAGGAACACCATAAAGGTTGCATTTTGATTTTGAACACAACAGTTTGGAGATATCCCCTATTCAGATGATGAATACTGATAAAGACTGATAGCATCTCTAAAACACTACAGTTACTTTATATATTAATACAACTTATGTTTAAAAACATATGATTTTACAAGCTGGCCCTCACCTTTTTTTTTAAACCCCAGATGACAGAGACATTGTGACCTTGAAAAAATTACGTGAAATAAAATTCCCACTACTGAATGAGATTTGTCACTTTGGGCTGTGTTCTGCATTGTGCCCAGTATCTATTCAAGTTCAAGCGATGCAAAATGAGTATAACTTATTTTTCATATTACTATGTTTTGTTCATAGTACTATATCATCATCATTGTTTCATAGTAATGAAAACTCTTAACATAAGGAAATCATGTAATACAGCTGTATTATAATTTGTGTAGGGAATGCATGACTGTTTACTCTTATCTTCATCTTAAATAACGTATTAGTCGCAAACAGTGTTAACATGAGCTGTTAATAATGCACTTTGTATTCAGACAGGCTCACAAGCAAAACCAAACCAAAAAGAGAAAAAGAACACTTTAACCTGATGTGTGACAAATTAGACTGAGGTCAGACTTCCCAGAAACACTGAGTTTTGGGCTAAGGCAAAGCACAGAAATCTTTGGCCTTACCAAAGTGTTTGGCTCAAGGTCAACAGCAACTGGAAAAGAATAGTTTGGTGGAACGATGTCTGCATTTGACTCTGCGCATGCTTGCTTATCTTGTTGAGTTGCAGATGATGAGACACAACAGGCCAGACCCCAGCAGGGGTACCAAGACACGGAAGCTGCTTCTCTGCTTTTAAACCTTGCTCACAGCTGCCCAGGCTCCAGACAGACACACACCCCCAGCCTCTGCTACCTGGTCCTGTTTTCGGTGACACTAAACTCCAGCAAATACTGTCAAAGCACAGACGGCCCCAGAGCACATGAAATGGAGAAAAAAGGCTCAGATCACACTTCTGCCATTACCATGACATGTATGCATTGCCCTGACTGCATCGAAGAGCATGCCGCACAGCCTAGTCCCCTTCTGCAGGGCTACGAGCAGCCAATGCCCAGGGCGAAGGGAAAGTACCCCAATGGACACAGTGCCTCAGGCAGAGCGCCAGGTCCCACACAAGCTCTGTTCCCAGCCATCAGCTCCAGACAGGAGGCTCTGCCCCCCCTCACCCTGAAAATACCAACACGCACTGTAATTCGGTACCACAGAAGGCCAAAGCAAAATTTAATCCAAGTTGATTTCCTCCCAAAGATGGATACAGATTAATCTTCTCTGATAGCAGAAAATAAATTGCTGGTACTCCAGATATATTTTATTTTCTGGAACCTTGTCATTTAATGACTGCATCAGGGGTGACACGGCTGGGAGAACAGGGAGCTCAGTAACATCCATCAATATGTGGTATACAATATGCTAACTTCAAATCTGTCATTTGTACCTCAACTCAGTTATGCTCCTTTAGTACTGGTCAGCTAATGAAAAGTACAGCAATTTGGGTATTTTGACAGAGAAAGAAATGAAGCAGCGAATTAAACTGGCAGTGGCAGCAATGCAGAGCCATCGAAGGAGGAGGAGGAAGGAGGTTGTGCTGCCCCATGCAGTACTGATGGTTAGAGGTGAAAATAATTTTGCCCAAATGCCAGCACTGGTTGGAAGCACTCTGCTCATGACCTCATGAGGATGACAGCAGTGACCCTCTCCACAAGCCAGGAGGCAGGGCCTGAAACTGCAGAATCTGGTTCAGTTTGCTCACTGTCCCCTCCTCTCTTCAATGAGAGAACTTCTCCTTCAACTTAAGGAAAATAATGTCCTCCTAACTTTAATACATAAAACTTTCTACTGAAAAGGAACTGTTATCCCAAAACTTGGCTGGGTCAGGCAATCTATACGACCTCATAACTTGTACAAGAAATCTTCAGCCAGCCAAAGTCCGGACAGCACATACTACACACCTGGCAGAGCTCCAGGAGTATTTTACAAGACAGATGTTGGGCTCCTCAGGACTCCACAGCCTCACTCAAGATAAGACTAACTACAGCGTGTAATGGGTCCCAGGGAATCGGAGCTTTTGACATTACCTATTTTGGGTCATTTCCTCTCACTGTATGGGATTCAGCTTGCTCAGCAAAGCCAGCGCAGCCCCAGTGCTGGCCAGCTGACCTTACGCTGTTATTAGAAATATTTTCAATCTGTATGGAGCAGTTCAAGGGCCAAAGACTACACAGCAAGAGTAGACTGTGTAACGCGTAACCAGGACCTATACTAAAACACATTACTAGAATGTAATATGCAGCCAGGACCTATAATAAAATCTTTTTAGCTGGTCAAAATGGAAACAGTATGATGCCAACAGACAGCATCTGACATCTTTAAATTTCATTCTGAGGCATAATCAAACCAGCTCCTCTCCACAGCAAGAGGAAATTCAAGGACAAGCTACAATTTGACAATTTTAGGCCTGTCCACCTCTTATTGTTTTTAATAGGATGAAAAGAATATCTTAAACCAAAATTTGCCTCAAGGACTTTTACCTCTTCTTCAAAGAAATCAAACAGTGAAGGAAATAACTCTTAAGTCCTATTAAATACATACTAAAAAGCATTTTAAAATCATCTGTCTCGAGTTTCAAGTGACTTCCATATTGTGTATAATGGCATGAAGTTATTTCTCCATATATTTACTTCCTCTGACACTGACTTGAATTAAAAAAAAAAACAGATAGAAGATAGAAGAATAATTTTCTATCTGGGTCATGTAGTGGTTCACAGCAATCGCCCTATCCATAGCGACCAGCAGATGACTGCACAGCGTGCATTAGAACAAGCACTAATGAAAGCGGCGGACGCGACTGAGAGTAACCAGAGCCGACTGGTCCAACGCATTGTAATTGACTGGCAGAAACCCAGAACAATTTATGGAGCTTGGAAGTAAATAGGCAGCGTTGTGGCTTGATACTTAATACAAAAGAAAAAGCGGTGCCTGCATTATGAGTACAGACCTCTCCCAACTATTTCGTTTGTGAAACTGTAAATGAAGACAGGCACTAATACTGTAAACGCACTACTAGATATGTGTTATTTATGAAAGTAGTAGCATGTAGAGTAGAATGAAGACTTATCTTTAAAAATGCAGTTCTAGAGAGCTAAAAGTGACTTTGATGAGCACTTTTAAAATTTTTGCCACTGAATAGTGGGGTTTTTTCAGATTGAAAAAGATTAAATGAAATATTTTCCAAAACTTGCTTTACAATTTTAAACAGTGCAAAATGGACCTCACAGAGCTGGCAATCTACATGTACACTCAGCTAAAACATACATACATTTCGCTATCATCCCTCTAACCCTGACATACATACACAAAATCAATTTATAAGTCTACTGTGCAGATTAAATACAGCATGTTAAATAGTTCTTCCTGGGTTTATTTGGACAACCGATTTTTCAAGAATTTGTACTCTAAATTGACATGACAACAAGAGTCATCATTGTCAGAACTAAACACTTCATAAAGAAAAGGCAGGTTGCAAAGGCAGTCAAGCTCCCATTCTCCAACTGACTATGATTGACAAAGGGGCGGAGGGGGAGGAAATTTTCCAAGTTTTCAGGGGAAAATAGTTGTCTTCAAAAGAAACAAAAAGAACACAAAGAATCCCACCCCAAACCACCAAGCTTTGGTTACTTGGAGTCCCACTACCCCATCAAAACATACATTTTCCTACTGGAATATTTGCTATTGAGTTATGCATCTTTCCACTAAAAAATAATTAGAATAACTAACTCTCTAGTAAGCCCAGTAATTAAAGTTTCTACTATTCATTTAAGTACAAAAGATGGCAACTGGAAAGTTATGGAACTGAAAACCAATTTGTCTCCTAGATCAATGCAAGACCTCAAAATTCTGGACAAGCCATCGCTTATTTCAGGTAGAATTTTGCTTGAGTAAATGTGCATTTGTGGCTACAAGGTTTATTCCAATAGGAATGTTTAAGCTTAATTAAGGTGCAAGCTGCCTTTTCACATACCTAAAATGAGAATTTTCTAACCTAACCCCTGGCACACATCTGCTGAGTGCAACATCTGAGAAAGTAAGTACGGGCTTTCTCATTTCCTGAGGCTGCAGCCTCCTCCAGCAGACCCTGTGCAACCCTTCTCACACCTGGGAAAGGCAACAAGAATACACACTGGCCAAATGATGGAAGTCTCCAGGCCATCAGGGTGCAATCTCCAGACTAGCTAGCTACAGCAGAGGCCACCACCAAAGTCATATACACCGTATGCCGCGTGGTATTGAGAAAAGTTAGGCACCTCAGGAAGGAGGCTGGAGCTAGTGGATGCCCATGTACGTACAAGTCTATTCGAAGAGGGGGAGGTGGATATCATTTTCTTGTTGGGTTGCTAAAAATCATTAAGACAACTTTTCTTTATGACCAGTTTGCAAAATATCCCAAGCAAAAAACAGAGTGCTATTCACTAAGCAGTTTCCCTTCCATAATAATTCCAAAACTACATTCCTGTGAGAAGACAGAAACTGAATCATCTCTGCTAGTTTGTCTTTTCAAGTTGCTGCTCTTCTTAATTACCTGCTTCAAGCACAGAGCTTAGGTCAGGTGAACCTGTGATGTCACCAGAAATCAAGTGACAGCTGATGTAATTAGGTGAACCCAATCAACACAAGAGGAACAGGGATCTGGGTCACAGTCTTGGCAGATTAATGACTCTGCATCCCCACAAGGTCATTTGCCAGAAACTGAATTTCAGCAGCTTGTTGCAATTTTACTGCTGCCCTGCTTTGCTCTGGAGCAGGGAAGCAAAAGCATGCAATGCTAAGAGTGTAACTGGATGACTCATTTTGCTGATACATTTGAATATTTATACTGTTTAATGGACTTCTTGGAAAATTAAGCTGATGTTCAAGTCCCATTTGGTAGATTAAGACAGAAACCTAATGCATCTCTAAAGATTTTCTCAGGATACGGCACAATGCCTGTAAAACATAATAGTTGCTTAGAAGAATGCTATGATGTTTTCTTTTGTCACCGGTGGGATAACATGCCAGTTTAGTTTATATTTTTACATTTTAGAAATAAAATAGCAAAATTGTTTGCATTTATACTTCAGCCTTTGTTGCTATCAACTCCTCACCTTCTCAGGTTAGAAAAGCAAATGGCCTGACTAGGAATGTAAAAAGTTTTCAACTTCATATGGACTACACTAGCTTGAAAAGTCTCAAAACTGCATTGCTCTACCCAAGGAGTACTGCAAGTCCTGGGAAAGGACATCCTGAAAGCTATGGGGAAGTCAAGGCTGCCATCACTGCTGGGGGCATAAAACACCAAGAGCGCTGAGAGCTGTGATCTGCAGAGATGCAGCAGGAGAAGCTGAATCACAGAGGTGCACTAGGGGATGATCCAAACACAACAGTTTGAAGAGCATCCACAAAAGGGAGGCAAAAGCTAAGTGCTTTTGGGCCGTATTTCAGAACCAGATTGGCAAGAGAGGCACAGAGATGGTGGCCCGGCTAAGCAGATGGTGTTCTCCCAGCACAGCCTGCATGGAGAGCCTTCCATCTGCTAGCATGTTCAAAACAGAGTAAGATAGGAATTACAGGACTCTTGTTACAAATAACATTTTTAATACTCTGAAAAATATTTATTTGATTCCATGTTAACATTGATGAACTCAGACTACATAGCCCCAGAAACACTCAGGAGGGGCTGAAAGGATTAGCAGGAGCAGCAGATTGCTTCTTTTGGTGTGCAAAGTCACAGCTATCACACCAGCTGCAGATGGAATTTCAGCTGTTAAAATCATTCTGTTCGATGCTATTTGCTTTAAAAGAAATGCTAGGTACCTAGACGCACATACGCATATTTACCAGATATCTAGCTAATATGTATTTTTCAATAGGTTTGGGTTGTTGTTTTTTTTTAAATAAGGGAGGTTTCTGCAGTTAGAACGGTATCACAGATACCTGGCTCTTTACATAGTTATCTCCTCACCATTGCTTCCTCAGAAGCAAAATGACTAATGAAGTTTTACACAGAGATGGTGCCACAGACGTAACTAGCAAATTCTGTGACATAGGTTCAGCACGGGATGTTTGTAGTGCATTTTTTTTTGTCTTCAACTGCAATTATTATTCTATGCTTATGCTAACCAAATCATTTAAAAAATATCCAAGCCCCAATAAACAGTACTATTTAGTTCAATACATTGTCTGCAATATTGTTATGACGCTTGGCGACACAATAAGATCGTGCAATGTAAAGAGAGCTGGACCATCGTCTCTTGGAGAGCAGCTCAAAGTGTCAGAGGAAACACAGCCGAGCAGCCGCTAGGCAACGTCTGCGGAGAAGAGCACGCGTCACCCTCTCCCAAGTCCTTGAAAAAGCATCCCTCACAAAAGCACGAGCTGCCGCTGCAGGTTACATTCTCGGGAAGATGCTATAAACTTCCTCATTCCTGACCGTCCTCTGACTGTTGTTACCCACCAAAACTGCCACAGCACCCAAGGCAGCGCAGGTCTCCTCTCCCCAGCCTTGCTGCTGCCACGAAGCCCCAGGGAGGCGCGCAGGGCAGCACCGCCGTGCACACCCCTTCCCTCCGGGCCAGGGCAACACTCCTCTGCTCTCCCCAGAGCAACGGGCAGCACGCAGAAACAGAAAGAGATTAAAGCAATTATATTTTACTTTTCTATTTATTGGTAGAGAACTAAGAAATACCTAAAAGAAGAGTTAATTAAAAAGCACAAGAGTGAGGAGAAACTAATTGGGATAGTAATAAGGGAATATTAGGGAGGGTCGTGTATCAGAACTAGAGGCAATTATGATAAAATTAACAGAGGATATTTAGGCTGCATATCAGAACAAACTTTTCAATAATAGGACTTTGGCAAAATATTTTAAAATTATGTTAATAACATGGGATTTAAATATTTTACATCAAATTATACCTGCTTGGATCATTAAAATGTTTAGAAAAACTGCTTTGACAAAGATACAAATTATGGAAATAAGAGGCATTTTTAATTTCCAGTTGCTATGCATTTGTTTTTCTGGGTGGGGTAACACTTAATGTTGCTGGAAAGCCATTAAGCAACAGTAGTCATTTTCTAAACCACCTGCTTCACACTAACGCTGTTTACAAAATAATATCTTAAGGGATTCTCTAAATTTGCATCTCAGAGTCAATGCAATATTCATGGACTGCAGCACGAGTTTGTGGCTCTTCCTGAGCTTAATTCTGTCCTTCCACTCTCTCCAGTATTCAGGAATGGAAAAACTTAAATCAAAATAAAAAAAAGATGTTGGGAAAGTCATCCGTGTTTATACAAATGGTTTGTAAATTGAAGACTTTTTGTAAAACCTAGAAATATATTTTAGAGTACCTAACCTCATGAATACATTAAGTTACAGCTTGAAACAAGTAACAGTTCAACCTTTCCCTTGGCAAAACATTTTTCCTGCGCTGCCTTAGTCTGCAATACATAACACATGGAAGTAGATGAAACGCCTGCTGTGTAGGGAAAAAGAAAATTAAAAAAAGATACTCAATGGTGAGAAAAAGCCACCTGAGGAAAAGCACCGAAACAGCAGCAGTCCTCACTGATGTCTGGATGTCCGTTCAAACAAAAGCAGGAGAGAACTATTTTATGAATAACCCTAGAGACAGTTCAGAATTTCACTTAAGCACCTGAAAGCATGGACAGGTAAATAATTATCAGCGCCAGATGACATCACCTTGGGCTGCATAGCACCTTTAACCACATCCAATTCTACTGAAACATGGATTATTCCCTGTACAGAGAAGTAGTTAGCAGAAAAGGAGAAATGGGAGGGCCAAGGGACAAAGAGAATCAGGTCTACAGTAACCTCAGGCTCATGAAGTCCCTTTCACAAATCCTCAAACAGGCTCCCTTTTTCCTCACCAACAGAGGGAAATTACCTGCAAGAGACCAAAAAAAAAAAAAAAAAAAAAAAAAGGAAAAAAGAAAAAAATGTGAGCGCAGCAACCCAAAATGTTTCTGCACTTTACTGGTCTTGTTAGTACCAAATGGTGATGTCTCAGCTGTGGATTAATAACTACAGTGGAGCGAAATGAATACTTCACTCCAGAGAAAAGGGAAAGAACCAGCCCAAATCAGTTTTACAGAACAGATAGTAATTGCCATAAAATGTCAGCATTCAACAAATTGGTATCATACAGATTTGTACACTTGCTCCCATTTTAAGAAATCAGAAATAATTTGGTACCTCAGACTGTAACCGTCAGTGGTTCAATAAGTATTGAGGCTGACAAATGACTATGATGTAACTGTTTGTCTCCCCGGGAAGGCTGGGGAGCTCAGCTTACACTCGATCCTATAGACACCACTTGTCGTCTTTGTCTGCAAATTTTCTACAGGCTGAGTGCATGGTATCATGGATAAACAAAAGGGAAGAAAGGCAGTGGAAATCACTGGGAACTATGGGAAAATGTTCTGGTAAACAATAGGCATGCACAGTTATGTACAATAAAGTTTCTGTGAGCTTTTATCAAACATCGAAACACCGTACAGAGCTCACTGAAGTAACGGCATTGTTCTCTCGCTACATGGCCAGTTCAGAGAAGTTGCTTTCTGATGGAAATTGTGCTAACAGATGGTTTGTTTCAAGAGCCTAGTGGTAAAAGTGTATGGATGTCCTAACACTCACACAACTTTAAATGAGTTAGGTTGGGCAATTTCTTCTGCATAGAAAATTACCAAGAACTGTAATTTAGGAATAAGACACTTATTTCAAACAAGTTTACAGACAATGTATGAATTCCCCTGAACTTTAACCACAGATGTTTAATTGTTTTTGCATAATAAATTAATGGTTAAAAGATTAAGTCATGCTTAAACAAACGGAAAGTGTTTTAAAACTGGGCAAAATCTTCCCAGCTGCTTTATTCTTTTGCTTAGCCTCAGGGGACACATCTGAAAGAGTGCACCAGCCAGGACAGATGGCAGCCAACACATTCCTTGAGTCATACATCTTTGCTTATACTAGGTCATGATGAGAGCCTCAAGGCAGTGACTATGAACTACCAGCAAGTCATGTAAAATGTGCCCAGAAGGTACCATCCAACTTTCATTTCATATAAATTAACCTGCCAAGAGGAACGTGAATGATTGCCTTACTCTTTTGTTCTATATAGGCAACACTTCCTAAGGGGAACCATACAAAACTAACTAAGCTTGGTGGCAGACAGAGCAGTCCCAGTACTACATTCAGCAAAAAGCTATGGTTAAAGGTCAGCATTGATACACTCGGGGCCTGCAGGAACAGCCTGAAGAATATCGGCACAAGATGTTAAAGCTTGGAGGTCACATTAGCAGTGACTTAAGACAGATCATCAATGGAGAAGTATGTAGGTTATCACAAATGCCGCATGGCACAAAGGAATCTCATTTATTCTCTTCCCCGTCAGGCACTGGATGCTCCCTGTGCGCCTTCTATGTTTGTTGCTCTAAATCATGAAACCTGCCTCTGCAGACTACAAGGATTCAGATGCCAACATGTCCTTTTCAGTATTGTATTTTGTAGCAATAAAGGCCTCGTTACTACTGCTGCATAGTATTTTAAGGGAATGTGAAATATTCACAAATGAATGTTGACCCATCTTAACTAGACTTCAAAGGGCATCTCTTGAGATGGAGTAGTAACTGCCTGTATCTAAAAAAAGCTCCAGATGTAGGCAGGCAAATAACTCAAAAGCTCTTTGTGGAAGAGTGAAACTCAGGTTGCCCCAAAAAGACATTCCTATCAGCTGCTAGTACTTGGAATAAAACTTTATGCCTTACATACACCATGAAAAAAGAGGTCCAGTCCATCAGCATGAATGACACAAGGTGGATGAATGAATCAACATAAGACCAGAACAAACTGCAGAAGTAGGGAAATGCCATATCCATCAACAGCAGAGTAGAAAAATACAGTAGCTTTGGACAAAATGGAAGTACAGCTTAATATCTTGGTTAACCTTGGGCTGGTGATTAAAGACAAAGTAAAAATAAAAACTGATTTCACATTATCACTTATTAATCTTCGTACTTATGTACTGATATATATACACTAATGTAGGAAGACATTTTGCTATGGAGATGAAAAAAAATCTGCTAATAATGTTGCAACTGTAAAAAAAAATGTCAGAGTTAAGAGTTACTAATTCCACGCAACAGATAATAGCTCTTGAATACAGCAGACTGCAGACTTCCCATGATGACCATTGCCTGATGGGAAGTGGGCCACTTTGGAAGTGGACAAATTACAAGTTTAATGAAGAACAATGACAAGGGTTTTGGAAGCAAAGACCCTTTTCCCATTCTTGTAATTGCACAAACTAAAGCAGATATATGACTTTCTGAAAAATAGGAAATTAACTAATTGGCAATTAGCAAAAATCTCTGTGGACCTACTCCTCTTCAGGGCCCAGAGCACAAGGACGAGAGTGGAACAGAATCAAAAAAAACAAAAAAGCCAAAACCAAAAACCCCCACCAAATTAAGTTTTGTATTTAATAAGCTGTTTCTGCAATTCTTTTACTCTTTTGTGTATAAGACATTCTGAAAAGACTTAAAATTCAATGGTTAACTTATAATCTTGCATTTTTTTATTAAAACATTTTGTTCTTGGTGTTTGTCCTCAGCTGCTTCACCTTGATTTTAACTTGAAAATATGTCCATATTTTCTCTTACATAACAGTAGTTGAGCTAATAATACAGTGACACATAGAAGTATATTTCCTCCCTGAAGGTTTCAATATGCACTGCATGTCAAGAGAGAAAATATTTTAACGGATTCCCACACAATTCAACATAAAGGTACTTTCAGGTAACACAGGACAAAAACTAAACAACAAAAGAGAAGGCAGAAGGACTTGAAACGCAACAGGCAGAAAACATTAATCTGTTGAAACGAAAGTCAGAAGAAAATGTATGTAGACAAGCATGTAATTACCCAGGCTGAAATTTGGCCAGGATACTGAGTCAACACAGCTTTACTTTTGCAGAAACAAACGGGTCAGATGCTGAGTTAATACTTGCACACAAAAAGTAGGGGAATTCGGCAGCAATGCAGTGGGTCACTGGTTAAGCACAGATTGAGGAAAGAATAAAGACCAGCACATTATTTTAAGTCATTTTCCACCCCAACTGTACGATGCCTGCTCACGCTTAGAAATACCCTGAGCAAACTGACAGAGGTACAGAAAGGAAGAAGAAGGGGGGGGGGGAGAAAAAGGAACAGTATTACACCACAGAGAAGAAGTTGTTGTAAAGTGTTTAGAGTTTTGAGACTGGTTGTAGATGAGTAAGATGGGGAAAAGTTTTCCAGGGAAAAGCTCTGTGAAGTTTCCACATAAACCAAAGTAAATATTTTGGGCATGATTCTGTTCTCCTTCCTGCAAATCAGGAGTAACTCCACCAAAGACAACCTTGTAAAACTTGTTCAAGAAGGTCTATTGCGAGCTGAAATGAATGATCATGAATGCGCTAAAGAAAGGTGATTACCTGCTATCAAGATTACATTTTTACAGCTCTTACATGCTGTAAGATAACAAGTGTTTTCAGAGAAGTGCTTCAAAATACCAAATCCATTGCTTTAATCGATACCAATGGATTTTTAGTGGTAACATTAACTGGACGCACACAGTGCTTCAGGTATTACCTGTCACAAGGGATCAGTCTCTAGAGAGAACAACCTGGACGGTTGTGCAACAGATCATGTACTCCCAGTCAGGGCTTTCAGCTGCAGGTACAGTATGTGCCAATAACCTGACTACATATTGCAGAACTGGAAAATTTGACGGGCCAGAATTAGTGAACTAGAAAAATGTTCCCTTTCCCTCCTTGACCTGTAAACCCTGCTGGTTTTCTCTTTTGACTAGACTTCCTACCTAGTCTACGCTCCAAATGTTATGCTCAGATTTTCACAGTGGAAAAAAATAGTTGCCGTAGAGTAACTCTGAACAGTACAGAACAGGCAGATTTACTACTTCAGGGATTTTCTACAGCTGTACTAAAGGGCATTGTTATGAAGATAAATTGCCTAAAATGTGATAACATCCACTGTGATGAAGCACTGATGCAGGTGTTCACCCAACAGGGCAGAAAACAGAACTTCTAGCTGCATGACACTGCTGCTCTGCTTCAGCTACAGGATAGCCTACAGGCACAGGGGGCACTGTTACTACCCGGTTTACCTTTCTGACCTCCATTAGGATGCAAATTGCTGAGCATCCCGGACTCCTGGAGATTAGAAGCTGGCTGAACATTTCCTGATGAACTGAAGTTTTGTCAGATGACATCCATTTGTTGGCTCCTAATACTTTATCGGAAACATCTTTGATTTGCTAAACTTTTACTGCAGCCAAAACAGGAACCCTTGGTAATCTGTCCTATGATGCCAGGTATTAAATGTCCCCAGTAAACGTACAGATCTAGAAACTGATCAGGAGTCTCAGAGAGGTCTGCTATATCTGGAGCAAGGGACACAGAAGATGGAAACAAGGGATTTATCAGCCTTGGAACAAAGCACGCTGGCTTAGACCAAAGGCCCATGGAGACCAGTATTTTCTCTCCAACAGCAGCCTGTAGCAGTTGCCCAAAAAGGAAGAGGAGGACATGGCGTGAACGTACTGATATTTCCTGAATATCCTCCTGGCACTGGGCCATGAGTCAGGGAATTCCCGAGCCAAAAGTAGTCATTACACTCAGTAGCCACTTACAGTTTCTTACGCCATTAATTTGTCCAGTCCCATTTGAACCCATACACGCTATTAGCATCTGGTAGCAAGGAGTTCCACAGCTTAATCGTACAAACCATAGAGCAGTAGCTCATTTCACTGCTTTAAAGGCGGCCCTCACTGGTTTCATTTAGTAGCCCCATGGTCTTGGCATTAGGAGAGAAGGTTGGCCAGCCTCTGCTCATATTCTCCAAGTACCATGATTCTGTAGATTTCTATCACAGTTCCCTCAGCTGTCTCCTTTTCAAGCTGAAGAGTTCTTGATTATTTACTTGTTCCTCATACAGAAGCTTTTCCACATCTTTGATTACCCTAATTACTCTTCTTTGTACTGTTCTCATTTCTGTACCATCCTTTGCTGAAATGCAGGACCAGAGACGCACACAGTATTCAAGACAAGTGCACAATGGAATTCTGTAATGGTATGATGACACTCAGTTTTGCTCTGCTTCTCTCTAATAATTTGTAGCAGTCCATTGTGTTTTACATAGCTACTGAGCACTGTGCCGACATCTTCATGGAACTGTAATCCCAGCATTTTTATTTTTTTTTTTTTTTACTGAGTAGCAATAGTCAACCCAGGGTCAATCACTGTGTGTATAAAACTGGGATTATTTTTCCTCACGTACATCAGTTTACATTTCTCTGTACCGAGTGTCATCTGTGATTTTATTGCACATGCAGTGTGGCAAGGTCCTGCACTTTCTTCATCATCAGCCTTCTCTTTAATCACGCTGAGTGACACAGTACCACTAAACTCATTGTTTCCCTTGTCTCTCCCTTTCCAGATTATTTATAAACAGCACAGGTCCTAGTAGTAATTTCCCTACACTGAGAAAGCCTACCATTTAACTAGCTGCTTCTCCTCATTTTCCAAACATTTCTTCCTCAGCGAGAGGATCCTCTTATTGCTACTTTGGCTACTGAGCTTTCTTAGGAGCCTCTGACATATATTATGAGTCCCTCCAGATTTTAGGTTATAACAATCAATTCCTATGTCGTAAAAAACTGTCTGTGGCTCTTCTCTTTTCCATACATTAATCCAAATAAGATTCTTCCACTGCAGAACTTCCACCAAACACACAATTTTAAACCATTACCCTCTCAAGGGACAACCTCTAGTCATACTGTGCCTGAAGCACTAACAGTGATTTGCAAGATTTTCACATCATTTGTCCCTGAAGGGGTAATTGCATTAGCTTCATATCTTAAATTCATGCTATTAAAGGGGGGTGGGGTGGGAGAGTAATCCTGCTAACTGCAGGGGAAGGGGGGCAGTGGGGAGGGAGAACAAATGGATCTCGGAATCAGTGTTCCATATAATTTCTCAGTTGTTCCCAATGTCTTGTTTCATCAGAGGTTTTTTTCCTCATTTTAGCCATCAACTGATCACCAGTTGAATTGGATTAGCATTAACTTCCAGTGTGGAAAGGAAAGCTGTTCTCTGTATCATCGGGATTTAATCCTGCCTGAAACCAGAATATTCTTAACTGTTTGTATTACGTAGCACCTGGGAATCCTAACCATGGATCAAGATTTTACTGTGCTGTAGAGCACAAGAGAACCAGCTTTGCTGATCTAAACTAGGCTCAGAAGAGCTCCTCCCAGGTTCAGGATGAACTTCTCGCTGCCTGGACCTGAGCGTGTGGAATCAGAGCAACACCCACAGCGCACAGGCTCCACGGGAGAAACTGTAAGATGTCCTTGGGCATGCGGGAGAGGCAGCAGAGAGACAAGCCGTCTAAGAAACACTGCCTCTCTGGAAATAAACACTCAAAAGTCAATACAGTGAGCACGCCGGCTTGGAGAACCCAGCCACGTTACTGTAACATTTGCCATTCACCTAAGGTGAAGTGTAGGAAATGCCGCAGATCCCAATGCCGTCACACCCTTTATTGAATTCAAACCCAGGACACTTCAAATTGTCTGTGGTAGCTGGCACACAGGGCACTCGTTAGGCATTTTTTTCTACACAAAGTCAAAATGGAAATGTAACTCCCCCGTACTATAATGGGCTTTTAGATAAACCGGGTTTCTGAATCCAGTTATGAACAATTCTAATAGCAGCAAACCAGAGAAATTCTTAAGTGCCTTTTTTTATGTGAGCAAACTGAAACTTAACATTGCTGGACTGTAACAATATTCACCCACAGAGAAGGGGAGAGCTTTCACGCTGCCTGGCTGCTCTAGTTTGTCTCTGATGGAGAAATTCTTGTAACCTAAGTACCAACCGTATCAGGATGCTTTCGAAAGGCCAAAAGGGACATTACTGCTGGAGTACACCGTATTACAATGGCCATTTGCTAAGCATTCACATTCACCGCTCTGTGGACGCATACATAATGGAAAAATACAAAAAAGTTAAACGCACTAAGGATGATGTTTTCAGGGCTAGTAATAATAAAACATACAGCAAAACAGTGAATATGTATGTTTTTCAATTGGCTTCCTTCTATTTGTATAACTAAATCTGTGTTGTGACCACCTGAGCAATCTAGATAGATAAAATCCATACCAAAAATGTTTACCATCAAATTTGCTGTGTGGTTTGTTTTGGTTTTTTTAATTGCTTACAGTGCCACTAAATAAGCATGGTTTTTTTATGAACAGCATGCAAACACCACAGTGTTGCACTGACATGGCTTTTTGCTTGCGAGCAGGATGGAGGAAGGTACAGTTTGCCTCTGTACTGAAAAAACCTCTTTCACTGAAAATGCCAAGACAAACATCTTTAATGACAGTTTTCTTTGCACAAATGAGATCATTTTGCCCTCAAGGTAGCTGAAGGGCAAATTTAAAACCCTCAGTCTTAATTGGATTTTGAGCATTCAAAATTGACCCACATACAGCCTTATCTATACAAAGGCATCCTCACCGCAGCTAACGGCAGCTCGGCACTATATGTATCCAGACTGTCAGGAGCAGCAGTCGAGGCTTGTTAGCTCTGGCAGCTGTTTTCAAAAACCAGTGAATTGCTCTGAGCTGGTTTAAGCTGCTCTATCACTGCAAATGGCTGCAGGAACTTGAGGGATGTGCACGCTCAGCATCCCACCATCACCGCCACCACTGTGGGTGAACTGCTGGTGACAGTGGCACACCTTTTGTATTAAAAAAAAAAACCAACCCAAAAGCAAAAACAAAACAAAAAACCACACACAACTAAAAAACCCATAATGTAGGCAAGGCTCAGGCATGGTGGAAAGGCACAAACTACTACACTTCCCAGTAGAAAGACAAGTGTTCATTTTTACTATTTTTCTCTCAGGCAGTGAACTAGGGGGAACCATTGGCAGGTTGGTGAGATGAGGTGACAGCAGTTAATTGATTTCCAAAACAGGTCTCTCACTAAAATAACTAAGCATCCTTGCATGCACTTTAATGGGTGCTGGAACATAAGAATGCTCTGACCTTGCCTTGTCGCCAAAAGAGGGATGTCTATCCTTGCAAATCCCTTGCAGAGAAATTGGATACTGGGTATCAGGGAGGCACAGAAGTCAGTTGCCTTAATGTGATAGTAAGCGTCTTAAATCACTGGTAATGTTGCCAGGAAAAGCAAAGAACTAACTGAATTTTTTAATGACATATGAGAACTGCAGCATGCACACACTCCCTGGACAAACAGTTTAAACTAACATTGAGTTACACAGCATGAACAAAATCTTACCAGCACACCACTGAAGAAACAGATTTTGTTTCCAAATGCTTATCAGTGGAATATTTAAGGAATTCACTTTATAAAACAGTTGAAATGCATTTAACCATCGCCAACACGTGAAGTCTGTTCACCTTATGATGACAGAGCTGGTACCTCTGAGGTGGTACAGATATTCTAAGTTCAAGCCGCCTTTAATTTGGTTATCAGAATATTTTTCTCACAGAAAACTGTGTGGTTTCCACAAGGAAAATCCGCAAGTCTATCCCTATTTTCTTGCAGGAAAACAGAAAGTAATATTGTAATTAATGTACTTCTTTATATATAAATGACTTCATTTAAAGTAAATTTTGCAATTCTTCAGCAAATATTTACACACATAAACAAAAAAAAAATACAGGATACAACAATAACTTTTATGTGACTAAAGTGAAAATCAAAGATGAGAATCTGAAAAAATGGCTTCAAGTTAACAGTTCATAACTGAAAGCCTGAAAGGTAAAAAACAACCCTGAAAACTTAGGCATCTTCATTGATCTCATCATCACTTATAAATATCTAAAGGGCAGGTGTCAAGAGGATGGGGCCAGACTCTTTTCAGTGGAGCCCGGGAACAGGACAAGGGGCAACGGGCACAAACTGGAACACAGGAAATTCCGTCTCAAGATGAGGAAAAACTTCTTTCCTTTGAGGGTGGCAGAGCACTGGAATAGGCTTGCCCAGAGAGGTGGTGGAGTCTCCTTCTCTGGAGACACTCAAAACCAGCCTGGACGCCACCCTGTGCAACCTGCTCTAGGTGAACCTGCTTTGGCAGAGGGGTTGGACTAGATGATCTCCGAAGGTCCCTTCCAGCCCCTGTGATTCTGTGATCTTGTGATAACTACAATTATTCCATAGTACAGCTAGAAAATTATAAAGACTTTTCCAAACAGAATTAAATGAAAAAGGAAGGAATAAGTTTCTGATGTTACTTAGGTAGCAGTAAGAAAAAGAAAGAAAAGACTGGATGATAAGAAGCTAGGAGAAAAAAATAAGTGACCAAAAGTCTAGAGAGAGATAGATTGAAAGGCCAAAATGAGCCCAAAAGCCACATCTACACAGCCAATGGATGTTTTTCAAAACAGTATCAGCAGTCCTGCCCGACGTACAAGCAGAAAGATTTTCAGTAAAGAATAAGTACAAAGAAAAAGCAACGTTCAAGATATGCCTACATTGTCTTAAACAGATCAAGCCTAAAAGATGGACAAGATTTGGTGATAAAGATCTTCTGACAGTCTGACATTGATTTAAAAGCTTCAAAGTGCCAAAAGTTACAAAAGTGAGTAAATACAAAAAGGGAAAATTGGTTGGAGATCATCTGTTAAACAAGTGGGAAATACTCCATTAGTCATCTCTCACACTTTTTAAAAAAGAATATGGAAAGTACAAAAGACAGCAATGCAACTGAAGAAAGACTCAGAGCAGGTGTTTCAGGTGATGATAGCACTGTCAGCCTCAACATCTAGCAAAAACCTGTATTATTCTCAACACCAGGCGGGCGGGGGGAATAAAAAACAAGAGGAATTTCCTTCTGCAACCTGTCAAGAAACAAGCAGGTTTTAAGACCAGAAAGCACCAAGCAGATTTTAAGCCATCAGTGTCAAGTGGCTGTTCTCATTTTATAGAACAAATGTGAAGTGACAAGGCACCGTTCATGAAAAATATTAGAGATTTCCAAAAAAGCTTTTGATACCAATTGTGCTGTCAGAAAGTCCTGTTGTTTGTAATGATGACTGGAATAAGACCAGAATGTATAATATTCCTGTTATTGTTAACACTGGTCATGACTGGGGTGCGACAAAATTAGCTGCAGTGATCAACTGAGAATTTTCATGGAGAAATGGTACATTTGGACTATTTTCATTTCACTTCCCAAGTGGAAGAAACGGACCAGTTATTGGCAGACATGGCAAAACATATTGGTTACTTTATTGACAGGGAAGGCAAAAAACATGGCTATATTATTCCAAACCAACCCCACAGCAGGCAGAGGAATATCAATAAATTTATATCATTTTACCTTTTTAGGAAGTGGAATTTTATAATGATGATTGAACTATCCTAGAATTCAAGCAATGAAAACCAAGGCAGGAAGCAGCTTTTATAAACTTGTAAAAGGCTGGGGGGGGGGGGGGGGGGG
>VFFE01007242.1:265129-298248 GCA_008921705.1 Burhinus oedicnemus | reverse complement strand
GGGGGGGTGGTGGATAAAACAGAAGCACGAATCAAAATTGATATTAAATACAAATTTTCAGTCATATTATTAGGTCTGTTCTCCTTGCCTGGAGCAGTCTCACAGAAGTCCACAACAGCGTTTGATAAAAGACATCAGCTCATTTAAAAGATCTCACAGGAGGCTTCCAGAATCCCTCGGACAGAAATACAGTGTCAGGTATGGTAGGCTGAGCACGCGAACATAAAATATTAAAGCCTAACAAGGAAAAAGTGACAGGCATTGTCAGCACACGCTTTAAGAATGCCGCTGATATGACTCTAATGTCAAGTGATAACCTGAAGACTGAAGGAAAGCAAAAAGGAGAGCTAGAATAGTTAACACAGAATGAGAGGCACACCTCCAGTTAATTGACGTAAAGAGAAAATTATGGGCCAGGCCATTAGAGAAACTGTTTGGTCCTGACTGGCCCAAAGGTGCAGGAGCAGAAATAGCTCCCATCCAAAACTTCAAAACATCTCGAATGAGAATGTTGACACACAGGGCACCAGACAGCTCGGAGTTAGAATAAAAATAAGAGAATAATTTACCTTATCACTGAATATCAATCTACCTGTAGTAGTGGATCTAAGCTTTGCTTTAGTGCTTCCCATTACCCAACATCAGATACAGCGGTTACGCCAAACAAGGCTTCTTCAGTAATGTCTGCCTCTGAATGCCAAAAAGAAGAACTGCCAAAAAGAATAAAAAGGGGCTGTCGCAGAAGGAGCCATCTACTGTTTCTCTGCTGTAGTCAGAGGGCTGCTCCAGTCAAGTCTGGCACAGCATCACAGCCTTGCTTAGGTGAGAGAAACAGAGCCTATTTTAGAATGATTCACTGGCACCAGGCAACACAATGGAATTTTCATTTAAAAAAAAAAAAAACAAAAACCAGAGGCTCCGGAGCCGAGAGAGTTGGCAGTTAAGGACAGCAACCATTCTGATTTGCAGACTCAATATGCAATACGTTGTGACGGAAACGTAACTCTGCCTCAGTACTCCCATTCCCTCATACAAATTATAGAGCAAACCTATTCACAGACAACCAAAGCAGGTAATGGAAGAGATCAATTTTATAGACAGAGTCAGCAATTTAAAGTAAGTATTGGACGGCTAGAGCACAATCTCGCATGAGCAGGGTTATATAAGCCACTAAATGCCAAAGCCCGCAATTCCTGCAGGAGCGCTTACCCTCTTATTTCCTAAGGCATGACACAAATTATTTGGTTGTACACAAACAGCCTTTAGAAAGGACAAGAAGATTTTCTGCAAAGTCGCATTCTGCTCAGAAAACTGTAAGGGCTTAATACAATTGGGAGCTTAGGCGGTTACTGAGTGTGCTGTACACAGTCCCATCCCATGTTGGAGAGAAGCTCTCCATTCACTCCAAGGAACAAATACAGTCAAAGAATCTGGACAGCACAAGCTACTCCAAAACGTCTCGCCAATATTTTTCACTGATCTGTCCTGGTGGGTAGAGAACATCTGGACGGGAACAGCCCGTATCAGAAGCGTCTGGGACCTGTCCGCGCAGAGCGCCAGCAGGCACGCAGGCAGACACCACGTACTGTGCGAGGAGGAAGCTTGTCATATCCTATTAAAGGCAGATAGGTTGCAACATTTCCTAGATATTCGAGTTTTCTTTTCCCAAAGGAACTGCTGTTAAGTATGCAGAATCTATTATAAACACAGTGCTAAGGTTTTTCCATAACTCTGATGTCAGGAGAGAGAAAAATATGTAAACACTTGGAGAAATCAAGACACGAATACAGGCCAATGCAAACATCATGTTTCCCACTGTCTACTTTTCCTATCAGCAAGGGTGACTTTTATTACATATTATCATAAACCATAATATTAACAAGTTAATGATTTCAGGAGTCATTTACTAGTTTACTGGCAAAGACCGTTTGGTTTTTTTTTTTAAAGTTCTTGAATTTCCTGTGCCGTTATCCTTAATAGAGCTACGTGAGACGAAACTCTTATCCTCTGCTACAAAAAAAATTTTAAGGATTTCTTTTTCTCTTGTTCTTCATCCAGATAAATCCCAAATCACCTGAAAATTCTTATGAAAACCTAGACAAGCTTTCTCTGAAACAATCCACAATCTAACAGTCACAACCTCACTGGAGGTGTGAGATGCCATAATTCAAATCTCAGCTCAGGCTAAGTCATACCAGGAATATGAGTGGATCTCCTACAACCTAGGTAAATGCACTAATTATCAGGCTCTCTGCTATTCTCAGGTGAGCTGCTCTCAATTATTCTACTGGAGTAACCTCATCTTGTATAACTAATTACACATTCAAAGGGCTAGCAAGGCTGTTTTTCTAAGCCCACTGGTTATGGGATTCATCTGAAGTTGTGAAAGATCCAGATTCAATTAGTATTTTAATTACTTACATAAAGCAGAACTGTTTTCACAAGAGAGACTGAAATTGTAACACCCCAAATTGCCTCAAGGTTAAAACATTCATATAGGACATGGGTGACAATTTCAAGCTCTCAACCTGAACTACATTCATAGGTCTTAAATAAGTGACATTGTGTGCATGCTCTGCCAGGGCAGGTGCTCCCATCTGGATACCAGAAACCTCCTCTGTTGAGAAGTGATAAATTTTGATGTTGAGAGACTGTTCTAGATGTAGCTGTAACTATAAAAATATACCTACATATATGCATACATGTATGTATTTATGTATGAACAGTAATATTCCCTAATTTCTTTTTAGCATGAAATAAAGAATAAGAAAAATATTCTTTTAAACAGAAACAATAGAAACAACAAATATTCCAAGAGTGCCTGATAATTATTTCAGGCACAAAGGCCTCGTCTACAGTGGATATTTTGCAATTTGGATTATGGAGGCCATGAAGACCATTCTTTCTATAAGATACTGGAAGAGGAGTCTGGAACTCCTATTCCTTCAGAACGTTAGTTTCTCAATAAATACTTGGGGTGTGTGGAGATGTAAATTATTTTACCTAATATATATGCACATATGCATATAAAGTATGTGCATGAGTATTAAATTAATATATACACACTATATATGGTGTTCTGAACCTGTTAAAGTCTGTTACACTATATGGCTATTCACAGCTTATACGGCTCACTCCACACATAGACAATTCAGATAGCTCAAGGTACCCTAGTCTTTCAATCTATGACCAGCTTATACATTATAGATGAAATAACTGGAACTGAGCAACATTTTAGCCTGGAAATTTTCAGAATGTGAATCTGATTCAATTTGCTCTCAATATTTTGGAGTTTTCCCTTTGGAAAATAAGAATCAAACATTTTGTTTCAAGAAGTTTTTACTTCAAAATATTGATACTCTTATAAAGCATAGTATTTCATTTTTAGTGTCTTTTATGAACATTTCTGATGGCTTGAATGTTCTGAGGACAAAAGCAATTATGAAAGCTTTGCAACTTCCCCAGAGAACAGGAGTTGCATTTGGCAACCACTTCAGTAATTTCTCAAAGGGGAATTACTCTGGACAATTTGTGTTGATGTAATCAGTTCTATGAAACTCAGTATTTTCAGCCCAAACCCTCTTAAAAAAATTTGCCACTTAATGGCACATATAGCTGCCTCTGTTCCTAAGGAATCTATAAATGGAAGTGGCATTGGTATTCATGACTCATATACGTTGGCAGCACTGTGTGGGCAATTCAGCACAGCATGTTCCCACCCCAAGACTGATATACCTGGCTGGAACCTGTTTTCACTTTCACTTATCTCCTTTCCCAATAAAATTAATATTTGGGTTTTACCTTTTAACAAAATAAAGACATGAAAGTAACAGGATTCAAATATAACATGGATTTAATATTTACAGATTATCAACATCTTTACTGAAACTCTGTAAACATAATAATAAAGAACATTTCCCTGACTCAGAGTCTGTGAAGTTTTATGAGTTATCTGGTGTGGTCATGACTTTGCTGGATCTGAGAGCCATAATATTCATTCAGAAACTACTTGTCTGATCCTTTCAACAGCTCAAAGCTTTACCCATTCCTCTAATGTTTTTTCAAATACTATTTTAATAAATAAAGATTATATATTATAGAATTTCATGTCCTTTTTAATTTAGTTTCTAGTTCTCCACTTCACCCTCCCTTTTCTAATAACACATCGAGCAAGCAACTTCATCAGCTTTTCCTATCCCGCATTACCTGTCCCTTATTCAGTGGCAAGTAATCCTGGACAAGAGAGACTCGCGTTACAGAATGCGTCAGAAGGGAAGATACCTGTTTTGAATGGCTTTTATCTAGCGTGCATTTTTTTATTACTTGTCTGAGTAGTTCCTCGTTCTGCAGCTGGAGCTATAGGTGTCCATATTTGTCCCAGAGCAAGAAAAAGAAACAGCCAACCTTATTTGGGTTCCTGCAATATTGAAACTGTGGTAAGCAGTTCTCAGACTTTTATCAGGCCCCTCCTCCCTCCCAAGTCCTTCTCAGCAGTCACAGGGTCATTCCCATTCCTGCCTCTGCTCCTCTGTTGTCACAGATTTGCTGCCATTTGCAATCAAACTAGCTCTGCTCAGCTCCTCAGCGCTCACTCCTGCATCCCTGCAAAGGACCACAAGGCAAACGGCTTTACTTGACCGTCGGCAGAAGCTTTGCAAAAGACTCTCAGGGGAGCGAGCTGTGAAGACCTCTGCAAGGAAAACCCTCAAACACAGTCTGGCAATTAAAACATCTACTCCCTGGCAAACAGACATAGACAAGTGGGTAAGTACAGAGGAGGGCTCCAAGACTGACTTTTGAACAAAACGAGCAGACGCTACCCACCCTGAAGAGCTTGGATTGGGGTAGGTGATGAACAAGGACTCCACGCTGTGTCCATTTCTTTTAGCTAAAGAATTGCAACATACTTTAAAAAAAGCAACCTAATCTAGTCAAAATTTGCTAGATTAAAGATCAATTGATAAGACAAGACCAAAATATGAGCAATAAATCAGTATTTTCTATAGAACAGGAAAAGCCTAACAAGAACAGTGAAAAGAACACAAACACACACTGTGCTATTGAAGATTGCTGAGATGCGATACCAAAACAGGAGACAAAAATATCTTCCTTGCAGAAGGGATTTTGGCTAAGCACAGTTCCTGGCCTAGAGCCTCTTTTGCTGACAATTTTGTACTCTCCCTTTTCTGAGTAGAGGAAATCCAGGAGATCACAGAGGTTACTTTGGTGCTAACTAAGAAAACAGGTGTGGGAATCTTCCCCGCCTTCCATGCTCTTGCAGTCTGGGTTTTTTCCTCTTCTTTCCCCTCCATTGCAATCTCAGCCATTGAATGAACCGAACACAGGTAATTTGCAATGATTTAAAAACAACCACCCTTCCAGCCCTGGAAAATCCTTATCCAGATACCTGCAAACAAGTTGTTAACGCAAATACCACTAGGAATACAGATAATGACAAAGAAAAGAAGAAAGAAAAAAAACCCTAAAGAAATGGTAACAAGTAAGAGAAAAACCACCTTTCAGCAGTCACAGGAAATTGAAAAAGAGAGGGGCTGTGGTTTAATTGAGAAGATAGAGCTCTCAGGCATATGGGTCTCTGGAGAAATAAGAGACATCCTATTGAATGAAGTTCCAACTGTTCCAGGAAAGTGAGCTGATACTCATTTCCAACTGTGCAGACCCAGGCCCATCTTCAACCTCAGGGGAACAAAGCTGGTGGAACTGAAGTTCACTGTGAGCAAAAGAGAGCACCAAATCTAGCAGGCTGCTTGCTCTGTCCTCTTCTACAGAGCCATGATGTGTGCTGGAAGGAGCCTTTGGCTGTCAGGGTAAGTGCTTGAGACAGATAAGCTGGCTAGAGACAGGCTAAATGGTGTATTTGGTATTTTGGGCGTGAAGGACTGTCAAAGTCAGTTGGATCCTGCTGCTGAATACTTCCCCAGCCTTTCCAGCTACCCTGCATCCTCTTGTACTAATAGCTGCTAAACAATGCTCGCCCATATTCCTTTCTAGTTTCTCATCAAATCCACAGAAAGGCTGCATGAAGAAACAATTAATAAATATTTGTGCCAAAAAGGAAGAATGACCATTAACTAGTACATCCTTTAGATAGAGGAAAAATAGGTTATGGGTAGGAATCAGATTTTCGAGGGGTCTGAAATGCCTTGCCCTTTCATCAATGATTTGCAAACATAGCCTGCTACACGCTGACCGACAGCAAAAGTCTGCCTTTGCTCTCATACACGCTCTGGCTTCCAAGGACAACTTATCTCGTGGCCTTTGTTACCCTGAAGCCTTTTACTAAGCAGCTGAATAAGAGCAGATGGGGTGACGGGAAGAGGAAAGGAAGGCAAGAAATATCTTTTAGTCCCAGACTAAACTGTGATAAAGATTTCCATCTAGAGTACAACAATATTTGCCTCAAGAAAACAGTTTATTCAGCTGCTCAGGAAAGAGGCTCAAATACTTTCTGATAATGCATTTTCCTAATGATGCCAGTTGAGTCAGTAGTAGCATGTGCCACAGCGGCACTGAACGCTTGAAGAAGGGGTGTGCTCTAATTTTTAGCATTTCTCTACTACTGGCAATCAAAAATAAATACCTAGAAGGAAGTCTCCTCCAGCTCTGGAGATTAGTCTGAGGAAAAGCAGGCTGTTTCTGTGGACAGGACTCTAGCCTATTTCTCAGAAAGCCCAAGTTCAACTCGCTGTTCTGCCACAGACTCCTTTGTAAACCATCAGGAAGCCGCCTGGGCACGCCTATGTGGGCTAATTCCAACACCTTATACCTGCTTCCCACAGACCCTAATGAAACAAACCACTGCAAGTCTTTGTAAATTGGGAGAAAATGATCTGCAGTCCTAATGACTCACCCAACGAGGGCTTGGCTGCAGCACAACTGTAAACAGCCCCTATTCTTGTGGAAAGAACCAAAGCATTTATTCTTGAGCTCTGCTGGGCAAATGCCTTTGACAATAACATCTCCAGCAATATCTGAAAGTATTCCGGGACATGGGACAATGCTAAGATATCTTATTCAGTACCACCCCTCTCGCATTTCTTGGGAGGGATTTATCAAAGTAAGTGATGAGATCACAGACCGAGTGGTATCTGCTTAGACCTTTCACCATGTTCATCCCACCAACATAAAAGACTAGGAAAGTTAAAGGTTTTCATGTCATTGCTAGGAATGGTTTAGCTTTTCTACGTATTACATGTTTAATTCAGTCAACAGAATCAATAGATTTTTGGTTTTTCCACTCTTCAAAGCTGAAAAAGCATCACGGCAACAGATCTGATGTGATTTGAGGTGAAATACAACAGATATTACAAACAGCATAGCATAACCATGTGATCAATTTATGTCTCATCTTCATGTTAAAAGCTTGGGTACAGCATGGCATACAACACTGATCACTCACCAGAATTATATTGTAAAGGTAACACTATTGAAGAGGGCCTGAAAGTGTCTCCTCTTCGCTGTGTATTACATAAGTTGACACATGAGATTCATGAGTCATCTCTGCCATACCCCCGCATTGTTAAAAATATTTTTTTTTCTGAAATACAATTCCTATGCTAGTCTAAGTTCTTTCTCAGACAAAACATACAGATAAAATTGTTAGGGAAAAAAATGCTGAATGAAATACGGTCTATGTCAAAAGTATCAACAAGCAGGTCTGCGGCTGTTATAAGGCAGGGCCACAGCACTGTTTAATATTAAGAATGATGCTTCCTTTACACAACCTTATTTTCAGTCATTTTTAACTTTAGGAAACACTGCCATGGGAGGTTTCCCTCCAAACAGTCATTTTCCTGCTACAGGACTCTCGTAGGGAAGTTTCAATTAAAACAGTTCAGCTCATTTATGATATTTTTTTTTCCCCCCAGCCGACTTTCTTTTCATATCTCTGCCATAGTCTCCCCATCTTCAAGCTTCAAAAGAGCCCCATTTATCTCGTAACAGTATTTTTGCTAAAGCACTCCAGGTTCTAACAACACACAGTTTACAAAAGCACCT
Organism: Burhinus oedicnemus; assembly: GCA_008921705.1. Taxonomy (NCBI): domain Eukaryota; kingdom Metazoa; phylum Chordata; class Aves; order Charadriiformes; family Burhinidae; genus Burhinus; species Burhinus oedicnemus. The sequence goes on along the minus strand of VFFE01007242.1, from coordinate 290,229 downwards.
GAAGGTAATGAACATGGTCTTCAGAGCAGGTGACAGTACCCCATAGTAAGTTCAACCTTTCAACCATGTGTTGAAAGAGGATGAAAGAAAAGTCAACATACGCTAATTAACTGAACACTCAATTCTGTTCAATGAATGAGGCACTTCCAAAAAAAGTGTTTATGTGAGTCTGTAATTAAATGCAGCATCAGACCACACAGTCAAAAGTATTCAAAAATCACAAGTTTGTCTTTTTAACCCTAACCTTTTGAATATTTTGGTGTAGAACAATAAATTTCTTCCCTCTGGTGTCTTTTTGTAATTCAAATGGAATTTGACAACATTTTAAATTGTGTATTATTATTGCTGAGTTCATTTGAAGTTAATCTCTCTCTGCAGTTTGAAGCAGGGGCAGAATATCTTCAGTTTTCTGAGCACAGTTTGCTGGGATCATTTCATTTTGGGAGTAATTTTCCCTACTACTATTTTTGTAAAGTGAGTTCTTCCAGAATAGGTGGTCAAAGGCTCTCACTCTTACCTGGACTGTGGGAGTAGCCAGGGTCTTACTTGATCCTCGCTCTGCCTCAAGGGCTTCTCCATCCAAGTGCTTTTGACGAACATTTCTGTAAATTTCGGCCTCTTTCCAGTATAGGTCAAACCAAAACATTAGAACTGGCCTGTATGCATGAGCAAAATACTTGTGTTCTACTGAGACCTGCCGCAAACCCCTGTCTCTGCCAGCTACTGCCAGGTGCCCTAACACAGATGTGGCTATGGCATGCACGAGCTCTCTTTACACACTGCGAATTACATCTGCTCAGAGCAAACCTACTCAAGGCTTCAGTATCCGTGTTCTGAGTCTCTCAGTGTTGCTTTATCCCTTTATCATTTAATTAAATCACCAATAACTGAATTTTGTAGACGAAGCTGAACAAAAATTACTATGCAGGGCCAAAATGAAGAGATACTGAAGACATTTCACAACCCGGGAGTCTGGCAATTAAAGTCTACCAACTCTTCCGTACTACAGCAGAGCTCTGTGAAGAAATATGCTACAAATGGCTTTTGGCTGCCTGCCGAAGCCTCAGTCATTCCGACATGTGTACAGCAAGACGACTGCTGACTCAGTGGCAATATAACATATCCACGATTTTCCAAGTCACTCTCAAACAGCAAGGTTATTGGCCAGACAGTTGTCTTACCTACTAAAAGTAAAATGAAAATGAAAAAGAAAAAAATATATAGGGTAAGTTCAGGTCAACAGAAGCCTTTCAAGAGAAGGGTTCAGTGGGGAAGCTACTCCGTGGGATGAAAACTCTCATCTGCCTTTTTTTCGTGTACTCTTCTCAACAGCCAGACAACAACCTTCTCCCTGGCATGAGGGATTTACTGAGCACTCACAAAAACTTGACACTATCCAGATGTGCTGCACTGACTGTAACTAAGGTGGTGTATACAAATTCTGCCTGTGTCCATGGTCGGGCACCTGGAACAACACTGCGGCGTTATATGAGCTTCCCTCACCACAGCTGTTGTACACTTCACAGCAACCAACGTCAAGATGCTGGAAACACAATTAGCTGGCTAATCTCTCGCCAATTTACACACTATAAAGGAACAAAATATACTAAAATGATGCAAAAATAATCCATAGAAAGTATTTTTGCTGCATATCTTTACTTGAGGATCCTCTTAATTCCTATCTGGAAGAGCAGCTACCACTTTGAGATAATGATTAAAGTTCCCAGATCTTAAGATCCAGAAAAACAAAAATCCATCTCTGTTTTGACCAGATCCCCTCAAAAGGTTGTGATGACACTTGCCTGATTCATAAGGATGCTGCACAGCTTAATTATGGCTTTTGAAGCTCTTTGTGCCTTCAGAGAAATCACATAGAGTGTAACTATCATTAGGACAAATACCACTATACAAAGGAATGGAACAAAAAGCAGAAGACAAGACAAAAGCAATACACTTAAAATCCAGATTATATTACAACTCAGATTCATTTTAAAATAAAATATAAATACATGTGACATAACAAATCTGCGGCAATGTTTTACAATGCGCTAGAAAGCTTAAAACAAATTAAAATTTAGGGACCAATTTATTCCTGAGTGTAAGTCTACCAACGTCAATCGAGCTGCACCAACGACAGATTTGGTCCAGAACATTAATTGAAACATTTAAAGGTTGAGATTGCTCAGAAATATAAAATAAGTTCAAAGTTGCATTCAAATAAGTTCAAAATTACGTTCAAATGTAATTCAAATTGAATAAATTTGAAAGTCTTGCTATGTTGGGAGCTGGACTAGATGATCTCTAGAGCTCCCTTCCAACTCTGAAAATTCCGTGATTCCGTAAGACTTTCTGGGGAGTGTGGAAAACATCATGGGTTTCATTCTGATCCCTCTGAAATAATTTTATTCTACATTAAGTTTCACTCATGTAAACACCACTTTTTCTTGTTTCTTCTTGTGTAAGCAAGATAAGAATCAGGCTCCAAGCTTCTTGCCATCTGGTCTGAGACCACCCCAATCAGTCAGCTGTTGCTCCCTGAAAAAGTTGAAATCAGTGCAGCAAAAGGCTACTGGCATACTAATGTGCGAACTGAAACAGACTGCAATGAGAATCCTGAACTGAAACAAACGATAGCTAATGAGGCATTGTTATCTGCATCTTATGTGGCTTTGTTTCATCAAATACTTGCATACTCAGGACGGGCGTTTATTCAGGACTTAGGAAAACTTCACTTCCTTCAGCTAACCAAGCTGAGAAGCAGTCACGTATGTTTTCTCAATATAAGATGCACCGAGTTACACTTCAGCTTCTACAATCGCATCAATTAAATCATAGTCAGAATGTTGTAAAAGTCCCCACTTAAACCCACAAGATATATTTATTTCCATGCTTTTCAATTATTCACTTACAGTACAGTATCTTGGTAAATGGCCATAATCAGAAAAACAGTATAAAATTGAAAATCCCAATATTTTCCCCATAGATATCTTTTTCAATATGATAGCTACATATGTTAAGATAATCTGTGACTGAATTCCTCCAAGATACAACAGGAGATGCAAGATTAATAAATCTTTAAAGACAGCTGTATTCCTTCTCCTCTTTATAGGGAAAAACATTATATTTCAAGCATTTTTTCCTGAAAAGCACATCAGCCAGCTGCCTAACTCTTACTCATGGCAATGACAACTAACTTGTACACCCCTCAGCACTGATTTTTCAGCTGACTGCGGCTACCTCATTTTCTCTCCTGCACACCAGAAAGGTGATGTAAATATACTCGCTCAGTCTTGCCAGGTAAGGATTCCTTTATCAGCCCTTAGATGAGCACACAGATGGAAAAGAGACCGAACTCTCAGAAATGAAAATATTTCACGAACGTTCCCTCTTTTGTTTGAAAAGAGAGTACCCCTACTTGTGCTGGTAAACAGGAATCATTTAGGATGTCCTCCTCCAGGCAAACAGCCCATTCAGTGATTTCTAGCTTAAGCTACAGTTCTACTAGACTTACTGCGGACAGCGAGAGACATGACACCAGCCCCTCCATTCCAACAGAATTACAGGAAAGGATTTATCAGGCAGGGAGACCTCCTTCCCCACCAGCACGCCGTGGCACGTGCACGCCAGGCTAAAGAGCAACGCAGCAGCTATTCATCCCGACCTGCTTCTCCTTGCCACCCTCCACATCCAGCTGGTCGCAGCAGCCAGCCCGGGCACTCTGCGGTTATTACGTAATATATCTTGTAAAAGCACCTCAAAGGCAAGAGGAACAGAAGTGTCAAAGATATAAATAGAAGTATACTGAAGGAAACAAGTTACTCCCCTGAAGGAAATTAAAAAAATGTACTGTTTGGAAAAGAATAATAATTTTTCTAAATCCCGTCTTCTCTTTCTGCCATCAAAGTCACACTGTATCATACACAGCACCAGGTGCGCTGTCAGGACTTGAAAAAAAAAAAAAAAAAGATGAATGGAAGAAACCATAGTTAAACTGCAGTTTGTTTCCCAGAGTGAAGATCTGTCTTCCCTGTTGCTTGTTTTGAAAAGAAACAAATAGCATGACCTATAGCACTTTTCTTGGGAGATAATCGCCCAAGTTTATAGGCCCCACTGTTACAGAACTGTCAGCGTTTATTTGCAAATTTTCTTAGCGTAATTCCATCTGCATCTTCCTTCCCTGGAAAACCTGGGCTGCACCTCCTTACTCTCCCATATGCTAGGAAGGAGCCTGACAAGTGCCTCACATTTCAAGGCACACAAACATTACCTCTATAATTAGTTATTAAGGGGGTTATTTTAAGGGGTTTTAATTAGAAACTAATAAAAGCTTGGGGGGGGGGAAAAAAAGTCAGATTGTTCCAGAACTAGGAGGGAAACCACTGGCTAGAATAATGGCTATGAACGCATACGGTGAATGCATCAATATTTTTATTAATAATAAAGCATTGAATAACTTCATTTATAGCATTCAAAGGTTAATGTATAATTAATAGATTCATAAGCAAGTTGAGACATCAGGTCATAGCTAATGTTGGGAACTGAAGTGGATTATTTTTCTACTAATTTCAGTATCTCTCAGACTACAGTATATTTAATGGGCATAATCAATGAAAGAAAAAGCTTATTACTTTCTTGGTAAAGAGGTTTCATTAGGTAAAATAGAAAATAGCAAAGACAAGGGATTTGTGCGTAGGTGTTTTATTGCCCCCTAGTCCTCACGAAACTACAGTAAGTCTGAAGAAAGGACACGCGTCTGTTCCTGAAATGTACGTGTGATCATGAACGCAGAACTGAGCACCCTGGAAGTTTTCCAGCACAAGTAGTTTGCCTGTGATTCTTTAAAGTGTTTTGAATGTTTAAGACAAAGTTTTAGTAGGAATTAACACAATATACTATCACAACAGATGCTCTAGAAGCACCTCAGTCATGCTGATAAGCTAACTAAATCCATTTAAATTGAAACATCCCATAGTTCCTGAAAAGAGATTGTTAGATTTGTTCCCGTCTGTGTTGCCCAGTTGGCTATACACCTAAATTTCATCCAATGGTAAAACTGTTCCACTTCACAGGCACTATTTAACCACAGTATCGCGAGATAGTTTGATAAATCTTTGACAAGCACATTTAGAACCCTATAACGTTAAAAATCTTTGTACCTGAGAAGCAGGTGAAAGGGGAGAGATTCTCTGCATCTTCCTCCTGAATTATTTCTAACCAGTTACAGACAAGTATCTTCATCCTGCAAAGCACTTTTTCTCAGCAAGCACAGTTCTCTGCTAAAGGGGGACACAATAACTTAGTTCTTGAGGACTGGATCAGCAAAAGGACAGCTAGCTATGAAATGCTGACCACCTTCCTCTGCACCTAACCCGCACATTTCAGTCCTAAGCAGGGGTGGGAATGCTCCTAGTCATCCAGTCATTACTAAAAGAAAAACAAATAAGCGAAAAAAGGCCAATGAAACAGATATCCTTGTTCTTTTCCTGTGATTCAGTGTACGATGCTGGTCAAGCCACCTAGACTTTCCTAGCTATGCTATCTTTTGGAAGGTCAAAACAGTGTAATTTTCCAAAGCTAGACAAACAGACAGGTAGTAGTGCAGTGGAGCTGCATTTCTCACTCTGGCCTCCGAGTGTCCCAGGAGTGCGCTGGTGCTTACATACGTTTATACACATAAACCATTCAAAAATTCTTGGGTGACGAGAGCCAGGAAAGTGCCAAGAAGAGCTATTATAAAAAGGCAATAGGAACATACTGCAAGAACGCACTTCCCTCAGTAAATAACCGCCTTTATTTATATACACAGGGATAAATCCAAAAATCAATGCACAAAAAAGCCAGGCTCTGGTCTTAGGAAGTCGGAAGCGATCAGACCAACGGGAAGGGGCAGAGCAGCTGCAGGCTTGCTTCGTTCCTTGCACCCAAATCGGATTTGTTCCAGCACTTGGCACGCGCCATGTGTGGTACCAGCTTGCAAGGAGGTGCCTCAGGGTGACCCTTCCTAGAGACACGAGAGGCAATACCCAACGCAGAGGATAATCTTGGCATAAGGAAAGGAAAAAAAAAGTGACAGCCAGAACAAAAAGGGAACCGGGCCAAAATCTAGACATCTGAATCACCCACTTGGGCACCAGTTCCCCAGCACAAGCCACAGGCGATGGCACACAGCTCACACAGAGCCTGGCTGCAGGCAGGCAAGGCTGACTACAAATCCTTACGAATCTTACGGGGAAAAAAAAAAAAACAACAAACAAACAACAAACCCAAACAACAAAACCCTCTTACAAAAGTTTTTGGTAGAAGGAGAATACAATACAGGAAATAATTCACTTCTTTACATACAACCACTCAGTTACCTGGGGACTCTAGCCTTTGCTCTTCAACAAATCTAACGAAGCAACTTCTGCTCTCAGTCACACAAGTGTAAGTCTGGAATAAATCAACGGCTTTCAGTGGGGTTATGATTTACACTGGTGTGAATGAAAGCAAAATTAAATATTTTGTTAAGACAAAGATTAAGATCTCTGAACCAATATGGATATCTGTACTGGTGCCAAGTCCTAAATTTCTGAATTTTTTCATGTGTTTAAATTGAGTCTCTGCAAAGCTTTTTGTGTTGCTTAGACAAAACCATGCCTGAAGTAGAAGTGACAGGAATTCTACATGTTGACAGGCTCCAAACTCTTCTAAATCCTCATTCTTTGTTCTGCAGCAGTAGATTTATCTCAAATATTCTTAAGGAAAAAATGAAGGAAAAGAGGCTATACAAATATCACCCAACTGCCCCCAATATGCCTGGAAAAGACCCAGCTCTGCTTAGCAACAGAAATGCCACCAAGAGCCAGGACTAAAAGATTTTATCAACTGCCCAGCACTAGAAGAGGACGGAACCCTTACGTTCTCTACCCGTCTGAACTTTGCATAAATAGAATAACTGTACCCTGCCTCTCTAGTCCTGGCAGGATACGTTAAATTTGCTGAGGACGCTCTCTCCCTGCCACGTCAGAAGGAGAGGCATTAGCTCAGGCTTTGAGAAGCCTGGATTCAACTCCCTCCCAGTCACCAGCACCCTGTGCAACACCGAAAGCACCATTTGCCTGTGCCTTACTGGTCTGTAAAACCAGAGAAACACCCCATCCTTACCTCAAAAGGGTATATAACTGCCTAAATAACAGGGTAGGGGAGCATCTAAAATAATACATATGTGTATAGCCTAATTCCATGATTATCACAGCCATTTTAAAAAGTAATTTTCTGCACTTTCTAAATAAAAAAGACAGACTTTGAAATGTTTGGAGGGGAAGAGGAAAATACTTCAGTATGACAGGTAAAATGTTTAGTTTTAGCTAAAGCTACTCCCTTAAGCCTTTATGAATTTATTCTTTTGGTAAATTTGAAACATATCACAGGCAAAGCTAGAAACTTTACAGTGCATGAAGTGTCTTTTTTTTTTTTTTTTTCCCACCTCAAGATGAGATCTAAAGTGCCTTCCTCAAAACTACAAAAATATCTCTCTTGGCAAGCTCAGGTACATAATTTTTCCAGTGAGCTGCTTATTGCAAGGACTGTGAAAGAGTAAGCATCAAAATTAAGGTTATTACAATCTTGTATCAGAGTTACGACTTGCTACATAAATTACCAAATTAAAAAGGCACGCAAGTATGTCCTATTAGAGAACTGTAAATAATTTTTAATGGACCAGAAGAGCTACAGGGAGCATTGCTCTACACATCTCTAGTTCAATGCTATTACTCATGCAACACCAAGTACTAAATACTCTGTACAATTCTTATTTTGGCAATGGTTTTAAACAGCATATTCTATCCAAAGTCTCCTGCATAATGAGTGGTGTAGATAAATAGCAGCTGTTGTATAAATCATACAAAAGAAAGAAATTACTTAACTTCTGAAACTTCTGCCAGCTCATCAGGAGCAGGTAGCAGGGGCAGCTTCTCTGCATTTAGGTTTTACTGAAACAAGGCAGGCAGGGAAGCGCCCCCTGCACATGCACTTTCATACGTTCTCCAAGATGCCAGTGAGAACCACACAGACCTTAGGAGCTGCTTAGCTTTTTCTTTAAAATGCCTCATTCAAAAAAAAAAAAAAAAGTGTAAAATTTTGAATTCCTTCCTTCATTCTTTGCTATATCATTTTTCTTTCTATTTTCCAGCTAGAAATTTTGCCTCTTTCAGACCTGATGAGGGAGCATATTCTAAAGGCTACGATGCCCTGCAGTAGGAGAGCACATTATTTCTAGGAACAGGTTTTCAAAAACAGATGCTCTTTACCAAACAGTGGGTGCACAGAAACAATTTATCAAGAAAACACCAAGCTGTGTTTGCCAGTGACAACTTCAGAAGGGTTATATAGTAATTGAGCTCACAAATTCTGGTCCAGTCTTGGGACAAATGAGATCAGGCTGCCTTCCCCACCACTACCTTTCTGTCTTTTCCCCCCCCCCCCCCCCCTTTTTCCTTCTCAAAAAAAACCCCAAAAACCCAACAAACCAAAAAACCCCCAACCAAAACAACAAAAAACCAAACCAACCAATCAAAAAACCACCCCACACCAAACCAAAAAACTGCTTCGGGCCAGCAATAGCTCTCTATCCTTTTCCTGCACTAAACTTGTGTGTGGGGATTATATATTTGGAAGACTTAACCCAGAGCAGGATAAGAGTTTTATTTCCCATTCAATCTCCGATTCCTGCACATCTTTTACTGTAAATACCACCTTCCTGTTTCTCTGTTAGATTACGCCATCTCTCAACAGGGAATAAGATACTTCATAAATCACTCCAGTATGGTATAAAATAATTATCAACCTTCAAAGCCCAGGTCCTACGAAGTGGACGTTTCGCTTCACCTCTGTGCGATCATGGCCCACGTCTCTAGCCTGTTGCCTGCTAGAGGCCACCAGAGCTCCTGTTCCTTACAGAACTGAAGCCTGTTCAAAGAAATCTCTTGACTATAATTAACGCAGGTGCTAGATTGCTGGTTAACTCCCCCAGCTCAAGATTCTTCCCTCCCACAGTAATCTTTCTCCATACTTGCTTGGTGCCTCACACAACGCCTCCACAGCTCTGACTGAAGCCTCTGGGCATTGCCACAGTACAAACAATATTTTGGTAGGTTAATTTATTTCATTTTAATGATTACAACATGACGTTTGCTTCCCTGGAACATGTTCTTTCCCCAGGAAACACCTACTGTAGATTTTGCTGCAGAGGCAGGGAGCAAGAAAGTTGTCATCTTGTTGTTCATGTAAAGGGTAAGTACAAAAAAAATTAACCTTTAGAGAAATGTTATCCTTTTATTTGATGACAAATAAACACTCACATCCTAGGCCAAATTCTACATATCAAGCACTGCTAACAGATATCAAAACCCACCACATTGTGATAGTTACTCCTCAATCTGTATTTTGAAGTGTTCGCAACCTAGATGGATTAGAAAAATGAAAGCCTTAAATGAACTGCAGTGACAGAAAATCCTACCCAGCAGTTGCACCTGCCCAAGTGCTCTCCTATACGCTTACACATATGATCACTTCTATGTATTTTCCACTTACATGGCCGTGGAAACTCTACCACTGCTACCCATGGACTGGGGTGAAAATTCAGTTGTGATTTATTTAAAAAAAGAAAAATTTTATTTAAGGATGAATGTTTTGCTAGCAGCATTAGCACTTATTGTCACTGTTGAAACCAACAGTTCAGATCTTTTATATAGACAACTGCACACATAAAAATAGGGTAGGATATAAAGTGCAGTTACCTTTCTGTGAAATACAGTCAGGCACACCACTGTGTCTAGAAACCATTACAAACATACACATTACAGACCCTGCTTCTCAGCAACATCCATTAGTGGCAACTCAAGACAAACAGTCCTCGTGTAGAATTGACATATTATTAGACATCAAACTCCTCCCCTAAAATTTGTTTAGGCAACTCTGAAAACTGGCACACGTAACACTTTCCCAAACTACAGGGGCAATTAGCAAGCCTGTTCTGTGCACAGGGGACTGAAGAAGTCCATTCTACCTAGAGATGCTTCTCTTCTATCGCGACAACCGTTTCCCTGCAACTCTGATTCCATATGGCTTTAACTAAACAAGTTCCCACACCGGCTCTGCCCCCTACAATACCCCCACATCCCTCCTTAGCTCCTCTCCTTCCCGTGCCTCCCAAGTGGCTCAGCCCTGATCAAAGGGACAGGTGACCGCTGGAAGCACCCGTCCAGCCTTTCCCTCTCTGCCAGGGCCCTGGTTTGGGTGTCACCTGCTCTGTCATCCACACCCCGCAGAAACACTTCCTTACCTCGACCTGAGGAAAGCTTTCTTGACCAAATATTTGTGTGAAAAGTTCTGGGTCTGAGGAGACAACATTTTTCTCTGAAACCAGCTAAAAGAGATATTTTTTTTTTTTCCCCAGCCCCAACATACATAAGGAGTTGGAAATTTGGTAACAAATTCAACTCCACTAGAAATTGTTTTTCTAAAACTCAAGTAATGTCAACTGTGCTTTAAGCTCAGTGAGTCATGCCTTTTATCAACATTTATTTAACAATTTTATTTAGATTATTAGGAATAATTTTTTCCTTTTTTATTCATTACTTCATAGTTCATTCTTCAAGCAATTAAATAATCCACATGGAACAGCTCAATAACGTCCAAAGTCCAAATAATGGAAAACAATAATTTCTAATCTATATTCTTATCGATATGAAATTTATGTTCTAATCTATATTCTATTCTAGTCTATAAACATATACAGGAACCATTCGCACAGGATTTCAGACATATAAAACCGTTGTCTAAGATCTCAGTACCCTTCTGAAGCAGGTATGTGTGTACTCATAAATAAGCTGAAGCCTTAAAACAGCAAACAGCCCAGATCCATACGTCAAAACAGTATCACTCTCCAAACCAAAGTCCTGACCCCGTGTTTCCCTGTTGTGCCCTACTGAACATCATCTGCCCACAATGAAGGGCTTTCAGACTTGAAACAAGTAGATTACACTTGATTAGGTATTTAAATAAAAACTGGGAGCTGATCAGTTTAAGATTAAATGTTAACGAAAAACCATTCAAGGCGCTTAATAATTGTTACATTAAAAAAAAGACTCAAGTTACTACAAACACATGTCAGTCAGAAAACAAGAAGGCCTGGGTCTTCTGTGGAGAAGTTTAGGAGAAAATCTAGAGAATGGGCAGCACAAAAATCAAGTGGATAGAGGGTACTACAGACAGATTATATGAAGAATAGTCTCCACCATGTACAGAAATGGCGTGACTCAAAAGATTGAGATGAGAAATTTGGAAACCCATATTCTTGTCCCTGCTCCTGCCCTGCAGGGAGAATTTTACGTCTGCAAATGTGGCTGGTCCAGGTCCGATGTCCACATCTTTAGAATAATGTAGAAGAGTCAAAGAAGTTACAGGAAGTACGAAACAACAGCTAGAGAACATCCCAACAGACACATTCTTTCTCTTTTTGATAATCTCAATAGAATGAGCTCTTCAAGGAGGTGTCGTGACGATAGGACATACTAGATCCTCCAGTGCGCTTTTACCTGAGCTGAGGGGGTTATATCAAGAAACAACAGCAGAAGCCAGAGCCTACCACTGACATATTTTCAGTAAGGCAAAAGCGTTCTTGAGCAAGAGTTACAAGACACAGGAACAAACTGTTAAGAGAAGTGAGGACTGTATCTGTCCCCTGAAGTCTTTGAGTGAAGCCTGGCTGTATTCTAGATGCTCTCTTGTAAGTACAAATTGCAGGCTCCGTGCAGGATAACCCAGGGATAAGCAGATGGCCGTAAGGATACACAGTGCAGGAGTTCATTCTGGGCTTACACTCTGCAAATCCATAAAGTCAGAAGAAGAATAACTTAGGTAAAAGAGCCTATTCTCAGAATATGCTAGATCACAAGAGACATAATTTGGGATAATTTGCTGAGTGACTGTCACCAGTGACAAGAGGGGAATTCAATAGAGTTCTGTGGTTTTTCTACTCTCTCTTGGTGACGTACTTGCTGCTCCTAGAACTTTATATGGCTTTCAGAGACATTCAGTGGTCAAACAATATACTGCAACTCAATGTTTTTTAAAAAAGCTGAAAATGTAACAATGTCCGATACCTCTTGGCATAGTAAAAGCTATGAAATGTAAACATGATGTAAACAAAGGATTAAGAAAACATTCTGACTGTTTTCGAACATGAGATTTTGTTTAGCAATACACTGAAGTTAGAAAAAAATATTTTAGAAGAGCAGATATCATCTCTTCCACAAGCAAAGATACACTTTTGTGCAAAACAAGAATTTGTTACCAATAGCTTTAGAACAACATGAACCAGTACCTGGAAACTCCAGTCCTGGACAAGTATTCTGTTGTGCCAAAGATTTTATGACAGCTACCCTATTTACAATAATACCACTTCATATTACCGAATGAAAGAAAGAGGCATCTCCTAAAACTACATCTTCCTAGCATTCAGCTTGTACACGTACAAAAAATCCTGCCCTGCAGTTTACCACCAGGGGCTTTGGGCAGACTCATCTGTAACGAGGTGGCCACCTTTTAGGATTTCTCAACAGCTTGTAAGAATTTTAGCGTTAAGATTCTATTAAGTTTGTAAAGCAGCGCTGCTTACACGTGTCTCTAAAGCGATTTTCATACTGCGCTACCTTATCCGTTGTCCGTATTCCACGAGTTATATTCCCAAAAATATAACTTAATATAAACGTCTTAGTACGAATTTCTTTTAAAAGCGGGGCGGGGAAGGGGGCGGTGATTGACCGTTCGGGTTTGAATTTCCGCAGACCTCCTTCCCCGGGCTGCGCACGCCCAGCCTGCGGCCGGCAGCGCCGGCACCGCCACCCGCCGGCGCCCCCGGCCCGGCCGGGCCCGGCCGCTCGGGGCGCGGCAGCCGCCCGCCCCCCGGCGGCAGCGGTCCCTGCCGGCCGGCAGCCGCGGCGCCGGAGGGCAGAGGGAGGAGGAGGAGGAGGAGGAGGAGGAGGTTGACCCGCTGCTTGCGACAGCCTCGTAGGGACACGGGAAAGCCCCGTCCAGCTCCCCCTGCCCCCAGCCTGCTCAGCTGCTCACCGCAAGTTCAAAAAGCAGAGGCTTGGCTCCCAGAAAGCAGGGGGCTTGCTCGAAAACAACAAGATCTTCTGGAATCGATTAACAGCGAGTTCTTTTTATTTGCCTTCCAGATTTTCAGACTATACCGCACCTGAGCGCGCTTTCAAGGCTGCTTCTAGAAGAGCAAGTAGACGTTTTGCTTTAAAAAGATAAAGCCGCATTTCTAATGGATTAGCACAATTCTAGCAGCTGAGGTTTTAACAGGAATGCTAGAAAACGTGACAACGAACAATAAATACTGAGGTAAAGAGCTAAATGCCTCTTGTTCCTGAATCAAAACTCAATCTTTTTCCTCCACCATCTTTGGAAGCTGAACAGTGCAAGTGAGTTTGCGAGCTCTGAACATCTGCCTCATATCCTGGGCTCAGGCAAGATGCAGAACAATGGTCCTAACGAGCAAACACCACTCCACTGAAAGTCACCCTGTTATTATTAACACCATTCCTGGTAAACGTTTTTCTGACAGGAACACCACTTTAACAAAATAAAGCTAACTCACTCATTCCCTAGACAGCTTGTCATATGGAAGCCCAAACAAAAGGCTAGAGAGAGGGAAGAAACAATGTGGGGAGAAAATACACCAATTCACATGGCAGAAAACGGGCACAAGGTGGTTTGACTTTGTTTTAAACTCTTGAGAGATTTCAGAAATGCAAATACACCTAAGAAACATACTGGCTTCCGTGTGTCCATTAGACAAAGCATTGGCGACTGCAAAAAATGAACCCATGAGAGCACCGACGACGAGACAAATGACACAAGACCCAATTCTCTGGACTATTGTACCTTGAAGAGATCTGATTCTGCAGGTATGTAAACTGAGAAAGAACAGATGAGTTTTAATTGTTAATACAAAATAAACACTGGGAAATCATATGCTACATTTTAAGTTTGCCCATTTGCAGGTACAGCAGTCTTAATACAGACAGGCTTTTGGATGTGTGCAGGCTTTAGCACCACACAGAGTCATTTCAGGGAGATAAATTTGAAGAAAACTGTTGATTTTACTTTTGTAAAGTTTTTTGGTTGGGTTTTTTTTTCTGGTTTAGCATCATGAATCAGTCCACACAGATGTTTGACAAGTACCAAAACTTGGAGAATACCAAAACTAAAGAGATTATGGGAGCACCCTGGCAGTGCCGTGAGGAATGAAGCCACCTCCATCTCTCCAGCAGCTACCCAACAGACTGACTATGGGGACAGGGGCTGAGTCAGTCTCCTTCCTAAGAAAGCCTGACATTCAAATGACACAGTAGCTCCATGAACGCAAGAAAGATATTAGACCGATCCCGAAGTGGTCTCCACATCTCTCGAGCCCTTTAAACAATGGGCCAAAACCAGCCTCCTGTTAGGAACTGAAACTTCCCTCCAGCTGCGACTGTATCTTCCTCCTCTTCTTACTGTTGCTGTGTGGTCAGGCAGAAACATGGTTTAAAGTAAAATGGAAAGTTGGAAAAGTGGGTGACAGATGGAACCTTTTTCCCTTGTTTTCTTTGTCTACTTCACTGGAAAAAAATAGTCTAGAAAATACAAAGTCACAACTGTAATTCTTCACAGGAGCAGTGTTTTAATCAGTATTTGAAAGGCACCAAGCACTCTGTGGATGGGTGCCAGATAAGCACAGGGGTTTTGCAGAAGGGTCATGTTTGTTGCTTGTAAGCAAGACAGCTTAGCAGGAGCAGAAAAGTTACTCTGAAATAAAACTACTGGGTTGCCAGTAGGGCCAAGTCACAACGACCGAGGTAGCCTGCTCTGGAGACACGCAGAGGAGCTGTGCTCGATTCAAGAGAGCACCAAGTTGTACCAGGAACAAGGCTTGAACCCGATAGTGACAGATCTGATGGGCAGAACAGTGGGTTTGTGAATTAAAAGGTAACTTTTGAAGAAGTCCGTGTTCTCTTGAGTTACAGAAAGGACCTAAGAAAGCTTGAGAAAGGTTAAAAGGCGAGAAACAGTGCGTCAGACTGGATGCACGTATTAGCTGGAAAATAAAGCTGCATATAAGCCAAAGGTCGCATGTTCTTGCACACGTGCATTTTTCTATCTTCAAAGCCTGTAAGTTGAGAATAAGCCTTCTTTCTAAAAGAAATGCGCTGGTTCAATCAAAAATTTTTGGGTACTCGTGTAGAATTGCTCAGATAAACTCTATAGCGCCTCAGGTATGCAGGCAGGCATTAATTTTCATTTGTTCCTAAAACTTATGAACCATTCTCCTTTGTTCATTTCAGTTGCTTTAAGTGTAGAATTAGCACCTGAGGTTGTAATCAGTTCATTGAAATATTTACAATATGGTACTATTGGTTTCAGGGATTGGTTTTTTTTATGGTACATTTTTGTCTGATCACCTTTCAAAAGTCAAGCTGCGCACGATCCCACAGAACTCTGGAAATACCAGCTCACATTTTTGATTTCCCAGGGACCCAAATAGATCAGGCAACTACTGACATGCTTCGCTACAGAGTTTTAATGATCTGACAGAAGAACGAGACAGGCAAATTCAGTATAGCGGGAGATAATGATGGAGCTTTGTTATCCCTTCTCCTTCCTCCTGCCAAAAGCTCTTTGCATGAGGCTGCCACACAGCCCCTCATACCAACAGGTAGGAAAAACAAGGCTGGAGAAAAGGTTAAGCTGATTTAAAAGAAACACGAGCCAGTTTTTCCACAACTACAGACTAAATAGCTTGTTTGCCAGTTACAGTTCAGTGGACAGGTAGAAGCTTGGATGCCTAATGTATAAACAACGGATATGTGAATTTAAGGTCATCTCACCCCACTCCTCACAAGACCTTCATCCAGAGTAACCAGTTCTTGGGCACCTGCAAGGTAGGTTTACACAAGATAAACTGCTTCCAAAAGAAAAGAGTCCCTTTGGCCCAGGTCCTAAGCATATGGAGATCAGCGCTACATTCACTTACAGTACCTGCAAGCCTTAGTGTCCCCATGTATGTCACACCTGCCTCCTGCAGAGATGGATGAGGTAATCCATCACGGAAAACACTAGCTGCATGCAGACCCAGCAGCAGCCCCACCTTCCTCCAAGGCCACTCCGAGTAGGGAGGACCATGTCACTTGGGCAGCCAGCAGCCGGTGCCCCAGAGACACAGACAGTTGGTAGGAGGCTTCCCAGGAGGACGGAGGCACTGCTACAAGGACAGGTGGACATATGGGTGATCTCAGCATGGGCTGAGGGCACAACTGCCTGCACAGGTGATGGGCTTGCAGGTGACATTCCAGAATGTGCCAGCCATCCCACAGGCACTTTGCTGGGTGCAGCAAGAACACAGCCAAAGGGCCTCTCAGAGCAAAAACTTCCTGCTGCTGAACATGGAACTTGAACTTGCATTTTAAGTCAAAATTTAATCTCCTGTGCCCAGAAACAGAGATAGGTGCCCTGATCCTTGCTGTTTACTAACCTAAGCACAGTCTGCAAAACTGGCATTAAAAGCAAACTCCTACCCATTACTGTTTAATCAGTCATGAATTATTCTGAAAAATGGTACTTCTCCATTCTCAGCAATTTTAGTGAGACGTACCATTTGATTTTTGTACAGTGAAATGGGAGTGTGACTTTTGTTGTCAAACATCATATGAAATTGCAGCAGTAATAGGGCAGAAAGATTTATATTTCATTTTCTGGAGGAAACTCCTTGCATGTGTTGATAGATTGCTTGACTTTGCCTAAACAATTCAGATGTTGATACGCAAAACAATTTGAAAAATTTCTGGTACAGAATAACCTTTTGACCAACATCGTAGATTCACAATGGGCAAGGTGAGCAGGTGATGAAAACTGACCTTTTTCTTTCTGTGGCATCCTCAGGCAGAAATGCTTTTTAAAATAGCTTGCCTGAAATAAAGTATCAAACAACATATGGCATAAATGTCAACTGCTTCTGATTCAAGCTTGCAAATGCTGCCAATCTTAATATGTGGATCAATACCAGTCTGAAAGACAGCTATTACAGAGCAAATGGAAGGATTAGAGTAGTAGTGAGAAGGGATTAATTTCTAGTTATCTTACAGCAGATAATACTAAAACAAAATCCATAACGGATACGATTTTACAGCTAACAGAATACAGACGCTTCCTCGAGGACTGTGGGATACAGATAGCATGGTTTCAAACACAGTTGTTGCGTCAAAAATACTAACGTAAAAAAGTCTGCATAATGGTTACTTTTGAAAATAGGGGATGTACGTCTCTTGTGTGGATGCATTTCTACCACAGAAGCAGAAGTCTCATGCCATTTTGAATCAGAACAAAGCCACATCAAGCTGAGAAAAACCAAGATGGGGGGGAACCCCAACTTTTCTGCCCTTCAGGAAAGAAGTATTCAGGGTAGAGTCAACTCTGAAGCAGCAGGTCACTACGGTACACATTGAACAGAAGCTGTGCCTAACAGCAACGAACTTAAAAACTGAAACGGCAGCGACCTTAACGAAACGCTGTTCAAAAAGGCTGCATTAGTTATGTCTCCCTCAGGCTTGTATTTAAAACTCTCCCAGCGAGTCAGGAGAGCCTTGTGTGATTATGAAATATGAAGGAGGCAGAATACATCCTGGGTCGGACCAACTGGGCATCTGCCTCACAGGTGCTAGTACAACATGCTTGGGGAAACAGTACAGCAAAGAGGACAAGCACAAAGATTTCTCTTTTCTTTCCCCTTTCTCCCCCCTGGCTGCTGCATAACTTCCCAGCTTTAATAACAAGTAGTTAATTGATCGCCCAAACCAGCAGTAGCTTTGGCATATGCTAATTTACTGAGGGTACTGCTACGATCTGCTCAGCGCTCTTATAGATGTACTTGGGTACATCAGTTTTAGGGCCTTTCAGATTGTCCCACGTCACAGAGCGTACACACAGCTCTCCTAGCAGAGAAGTTGGTGAAACCTGGAATCTTTCAACACCGGGTATGCGTACTGATGTCAAAAGTAAGAGGCTGGTGAAGCGGGAAGCTATCAGAGGCAAAAATGCAACTAGATACACAGAGTTCAAGAGCTGTCAACCCTGTCACAGACTTCCATAGGTGTTGGGCCATTGCTGCACCTCTACCTTTGAAAACCTCCTATTCATAAATGGTCATTTATCGTAATAGGTGTGTATCACTGCTGCTGCTCATAATTTAAAAACATGTATCACCACCAATGGGAAAATGGATCTAAAAGTTCAACACTATCAGATTTACATTTCATAAGTTTCAAATAAAAATTGCTGGCAAGTGATGAATACATATTACACCAAAATAAATAACCATACAAAAACTTTTAAAGAACAAGAGATGCCTCGTTATCCTCAACAGTTACCATAGACATTCTTTAGCTTGTCAGGTACATCAGCTAATACAAAATTATTGGAGTGGATATTTGTCATAACTTTTTGGTAGTTCTGACTCACCGTTACGATTTGATAAATAGGAAAAGTCTAAGAAAAAACTCACTAGGAAAGATATTGAGCTAAATTTCCAGTTTAAAACCCAGTTTAACTTAGAAAAACAAATAACCAAAGATTATCTGCAAACAGTGAAAAAAACTTTCTGTTTATTAATGTTTTATTCTGTTGCACTTCTCTGGGTTTTTTTCCACAGTGCTATCAGCAGTATAACTTCCAATCTTCTCTGTGCTTTTAATACAAGAAAAAAAAAAGTGATCACTGGTGTTTGATTGGAAGTTATGTTAAATCTCTCGGAAAGCTGGACAGTGACATCCATAACAAAGCCTGAAGTTCCCATTATAGCCAAGACCTTTTTTGATATACTGTTCAAATATAGTGAAAGGAAACCAGATTTTTTTAAAATTAATTTACAAGCTACATTTAAGCCTTCTACATAACACAATACAGGAGCAAAGTACAAGCCTTTCTGCCCAGACTTCACATTTGTTTTGGGGTTTTTTTGTTTGGTTGGTTTTGGTTTCAGTTTGTTTTTTAACCAATTTTGATTTTTTTCAATCATGTCAGCTGTAGCTCTTCTGGATGGTGCAAACTGTTCCTGGATAAGGTAGTGCCACTCTTTGTGAAAGCACAAGATGTTGAGTAGCAGAGCATACCAAGATTTAAGAGTATGAAGCTAGGCATTACCAAGGGGAAACTATCACTGATTCTTGGCATAACCACTGTGAATGACAAGAAAACAAGAAATTAGTTTACCCAAAACACTGAAGAGTTCTGCTTTCCTGCTAAGAAATACAGTGTTCAGGACTTTCATGCCAAAGTTAAAGATCAATAAATAAAACTACACCAGGATACTGTGAGCAGTTGCCCAGCATTCAGTTCTACAGGAGACAATCTGCATCCCTGCCCCACCTGGCACCCGGCTTCCCCCCCTGTTATGCCACTCGAATTCCTCTGTCTTTTTATTTTGACAATTTCTATTCAAAGTCTTATTTGGTCCATAGGAAATTGATACTATATAAGATTATTACACCCCATATCTGCAGGAGCAGCTGCTGAGAACCAATTATCTTCAAGTAGGTTGGAAAGTTTTAATTTCCTCCATTTCTGGGGCAGCTCCTCTAACCCAGCAAGGAAGGGAAGAGAAAGGTGGAAAAAGAAAAAAAAAAGAGCAGTACATTCATTTTTTGAGACACCTACCTTGGCTTTTTCAGACCACATTAAGTTGTCAGACATTTGTTTCAAGTCATCAGATTTGGGGAGAGGACAGTCTTCTTTTTTGAATGCTTATGCCATTCAGTAAAGCCAAATGCCAGTCCTGGCTGAGGCCACCAGATGAGCCTCTACTCACCCCGTGTGTGATGAGCTAATGCAGAAGAAACAGGGGCATGCTCTTTGGTCTCATTTGTGGAGTTTCTTACACTGGCCATGTGGGCTCAGGCTACAGCCCAGCCAGAAAATACTGACCTGCACAGAGGTTATCAGCTCCAAGAGGTGCAAGGCAGAGCAGAACTTGGCCTGTAATCATCTTTGCTTCCTGTATTTGTAGAATTATCTTGTCCTCTGGATGAAAGCAGATGCACAAGTACAAGTTGTGTTATGCATAGTATGCATTCAAACCCTCTACACCACCATGGAGCTGGCAAGGCTCTTTATCCAATCATGCCCTCTGAAACCCGTAGGTCCTCTCTTGGTTTCCCAGAATATTCTCGTGAGTATGGATAATACTGAATGAAGATCCCTTTAACAATATAAAAGTTATGGTACTCTTCGTACACCTTCTTTCTGACAAAAAGACATTAGAATAAAGCTATGAAAGAGTCAGGTACTTGAACAGTTGAAGCACATAAAAGGAATATTTTAATAGCTCACTGTGTAAATTCAAATAGCAATGCTCAAACAGCCTTGGAAGAATAAGACATTAGCTTTGCTCCACAATGTTTTCCTCAAGATTTTTTGAAGTACTTGAATAATTAAAGTGTTCCATGAAATCATTGAAAAAGAGCGTTGCCACACAAGTCATTTACCAGGTTAACATTACAGTCCTCACCCTTCTTACAAATTTGCAGATGCATTCAAAAGATGTATGTTAATTATAAAGCACATGATATGGGCAACCTGTTAAAAAAATAAATCATTGTTTTGCGTACAGAAAATAAAGATTGTGGTTATGAAAGGCTGCAGCCAAAATGAAATTCCTCAGAATAGTTATATCTCTAAAGAGAGAGAAGAGACCTAGTTCTATGAAGCAGTAATAAAATGGATGTAGTGTAACTGAAGAAAAGAGGTGAACAAAATTAACAATGGAATGTTGAGGTCCAAAGAACTTGTTTAATTGTATTAGATATGCTGTTGGTACCTCAAAAACGTTGGTACATTATGCCTTGCAATGGAAGCTTAAAAGATAGCTATCCCCAAACAAGTGTTACACTGTTTCAAGGAAACATCAAAAAAACAGAGTATCCCTACAGTTCACCACCGTGTTTAAGAAAATTATCTAAGAGATGCTCTTACAAAGAAACTATGACTTTCAAATTAGGGCAAGCTTCTGAGGAGAAAAGAAGGGATATAAACACAACCTGAGTGGCCATTTCTACATTCTCCCTCATAACCAAACTCCACCTTTCGCTTGTTAGTGAAGTAAAAACATAAACCAGTTCTGAGATGTTATACAGTCCCTATTTTAGCAGCTGGATCACAAAACTATTCTAGGATTACAGAATGGCAATTCTTATTTGCTAATTTAAATTATTAGAAAATGTGGAAGAGGAGTTCTGAAAAAGGTGGTGATGGTTAATGTCTATTACATTCTGAGCATCTATGGTAATAGAAGAAAGTTAGTTCAAATCAACCAGTCCATCCATAAATGAGTCAGTCGCATCTCAGCACTTTTCAGCAAAGAACTTTTCCCACTCATCAGTGAAAAGCTGATTCTTCTGGCAGCTGAACAGTTAAGTGGACTGACGCAGAACCTTTCAAAAGAATGAGGTAGAAGAGAGTTTCATCATTTCTATTTTGTATCTTCATACCTATTTGAAAGCTTTCGTTAGCACAGGGTATTAGGCTGAAACATACAAAGTAAAACAGGAAATCATAGCAGAAAAATCCTCTACATAGAGGATTTTGGTTTATTTAAAGTAAGCATATGGACATTCATTACTACCCATACTTATTGCAGTAGCACAAATCTGACAAACAAGAAACCTTTTTCCTAGAATCTCTTCTCAGCTGAAATACCTATATTAGCCAAATACCATATTCCTTAGCATTTACTCTGCTAGCATAAAACTTTTCAAGGAGATTGTTCCCTGAGAAAATGTTGGTGGGTTGTTTTGTTTTGTTTTTAAATAAGTAACAAAAGAGAGCCATTGCTTTATTTTAGGTGCATCTTAAGTAAGCAGGGACATAAAAGTGAAAGCCCCACTGGTACTCTGCTGACAAGAGACGGATGAACTCTTGGAAGAGCATGGAAAACAAATACGCGAGTCGGACATGGAGGTTGTCATTTCCCCACACAGCAAAGCACTAGGCTCCAAAGCCCTTGTGTTCCTTGTAGAGGAAGAGTACAGCGATTCCAGAAATAAGAGCTTGCTCTGCAAAGGAAGAAAACTGGAGTGAAAAAAAGGGAGAACCATGTAAAGCTCTCAACTAGTTCTCAGTCCTGTGAAAGTGGCAAGAGAAACAGTTCTGCCAGGACTTCTCTCATCACCTTGCAGGGCTTGGCTTTGCTATGGGAAGTGAGATCAAGTCCATGGAGCTTGGAAGTAGAATTAAGCAGCTTATGAAACTCCACAAAATTCAACAGCAGAGAGAACATTTTCTTTTATGTTAAAAGCAAAAAAACCCACAACTTACACTTTCCATTGGCTGGCTACTAACCTTGTTTAGAAAATGGTCTGCCTAAGCAATACTTCCAGCTCTGCATAGTTGTAGTATTATGTATGTTTTTCCATGAATAACATCTTTTACACAAATGAGTCTTATTGCACACTTCCATCACATTTTATTCATTGTCCATTATCTCTCTGATGGGCTAGATCCCGAGCCACAATACATGAGTTTCACCCTTTTGATTTATGCAAACGGAAGACTTAGTACGTGAACATTTTCACTCCGGCTGCTGCACTGCCATTTCTAAAGTGAAAAATTGTAGAGTGTTCAGCCATCTCCTGAACTGCTCAGATCAGTAACTGAAAAAATACTATATCAAAGTGAGTCCGTAAAGAGAATTCAGGGAATAAACAAGTCAATCCACATCGTTATGTGCATGAACAATCTGGACATCAAGCCGCATGCTTGATTTTGCACAATACAAATTAGCTGTTAAGAAAAGGAAACCAAGGTATACAAGTTACGAGGGGACAGTTCTGCCCAGGTTAGCCTGGAGAAAGCAATCATCTTACTGCTCAGAAAGGCAGGGATGCACTAGTTACAACATAGCATTCATTCCCCGAGATTAGAAAACATCAGTACATCTGCTCCCATCGTTACGCCTGCAGTACTATTTTATTTAAGAGCAGTAATGGGATTATGAAGCAAATCCTCCCATCATCCACGCTAATTCATGTTGGTTTGGATCACCTAGCAATTTTATTGCATGTTTACCATATTCCTTCAGAGGAAACTAAACTATAATCTCTTCTCCAGCTATACACAAAACATGTTTCAATGCCCAAGGGAAACATAAGCATTTGAACAAGTGTCCGGTCCTTTGGACCACACTGAAACTACTGATTTCCTTCGATACTTGTCTTGAACTGCACAAAAAGGGACATAAAGCCAAAAGAGCTGCCACTGCAAAATTTTGATTACAGTTTCTTTCACAAAGATTTAGCTGTAGTAATTATTAACACTACCCGAGAAAGTGTCTAGAAATATTAGTTAGGTAGGAGGACAGTCTTTTACAATGGTGTCTGACGTTAAGCCCAAAACTAAGAGCTGTTAAATAGCGCAACATCTACAAGACCATTTTTCATGGCCATCCTCTTAAACTAATATGAATTAGGCTTTCTTGTACTCATTTTTATCTGCTATCTGTAATAGCCGATTAGATTCCTGGAATTTTACTCAGCAGATATTTAATGGTATTGGTCATCATCAAATAGATCAAACAGTTACATTAACCTCGTACATCAGGTCAGCAACGTGTTTGGAAATCTTGTCATCGGCTCTGATCATTAATATCTCAAACCTTTAACAACTTTTCTATACATCATAAGCCCAGGGTCAAGGAGTTAATAACATGTATTATCAGCATTCTCAAGCATACAGTTGAGAGAGAAAAAAAGCATATTAACAGAGAGTGACAGAAGGAGCTAGTGTTCTCATAAATGAAATTACGGGTGAAGTAGACTATGGGAGAATCACAGAAGCTATTTAAGCGCATCAGAACTAGTATTGCTGATACATAAAATGTATGTGAATCTCAATAACAAAACAAAATAGGTGAGTTAGAGGTATGAGAAAGTGGGTGGAGAAGTAATTTTTGAAGTGGATTGAAGAGGCTGCAATCATACGTGTTTGGAGACATACTCTGATCCTTTTATTTTACCAGCAGCTATTACTTCGAACACTAATTTCTAAATTAGTTTTTCTGCTTCTGGGGCTCATATCCTGTAATAGTATCACTGTAGGCCCTTCTATATTTTTCATATGGCAGTTTTTAAAGTCTTCCACCCCACCTCCCCATTTAAGGTATTAAGTGATCATGGGAAAGTAGTAGGAATTTTTCTATAAGGAGTGTCAGGTTCTTCATTTAATAAATAAAAAAAAGTAAGAAAAGCTAAGCGCTTTCCACTGTCTCTTTCTCCCATATCATGCCACTTGGTTTTGATTATTATTTTCTTTTCACACATTGTCATACATCAATAGGTCCCCAAAAATGGCTTAGATCAAAATGAATCATGAAACTTGAGTCTTTTGTGAGCAAGAAAAAAAAAAAAAGGATCATCTCCTTTATACATAAAAGAAAAAAGCAGTTTTGAGAGCAATGAGACAGCAGTAACTGATGCACATGTAGATGGAAAAAGCACATTCATTCTTAGTTTTTGAAAGAATGAAACAATACAGACTTAAAAACTCCTCTGCATTTGATATTAAATGCTGTAAGTCTGCACAACTTGGTGTCTTGAGTTTGGCTCGGATCAAAGCTGCTCTATGTACTTCCACATACCGTAGAAGGAAATAGTCATCAGTTAATAGAAAGAGGATCTTAAATCACTACGTGCCACATAACGCAAACAAACTCTCAGACTATCAGAAGTGTATACTGTGCAATCATTTCTCCCCATATACTGAATTCCAGTACAACAAACACAAAAAGAAACCAAAAAAAACCCCTCTCACCACTGCTAACAAAACTTCTGGCAGCACTAGTTGCTTCCCAGGTGAATATCAACAACAGATACAGAAGGGGAAAATCATGAACTAAGCAAGTGTCGTGGTTTGGGCCAGATTGGCCCAATCTGGTGGAACGACAGATGCTCTCTCTCTCTCCTGCTCCGCTCGGGAGGCAAGAGAGAGAGAGAAAAAGAGACTTAAGAGTTTAGAAGGATCTAAAC
>VFFE01007242.1:239560-264225 GCA_008921705.1 Burhinus oedicnemus | reverse complement strand
TTCCCCCCCCCCCCCCCCCCCCCCATTACTGCTGCTACATGTTTTCATCAATGAAGGAAAGGTTGTTTTCATAAGTAGATATTGTCCCTCGGGTGCATCCGAGTTGCTTGTTCTTTCCTAAATAAATTAGGATATTTGCTGTTCCATCCAGTAAGGCAATTCAGACAAATCAATACCAGAGGTTCAATTCTCAGCACACAATTCTACCTACTCACAATATTGCCTATGAATTCATACGTACACAAGGCCATGGCAATCCATTGCTGTTCAAACTGATATGCACTTTTCTTTAATGCTTTCATGAATACCTAGTTTTTCCCTGCACAACCATGCACCTTGATTGTCTTCTGTTGAACAAAAACTGCTATTCCTGAAGCAGTAAGTGTCAAAAAATTATTTTTTGACATTTCTAGTCAGTTTTCATTCTGATTACAATGGCTGTTAGTCTTGTACTAAGATTACTTTGTCTCCCACCAGACTCAGAAGTGAGACTGCCTTCCCACGTTAACTAGCTGTTCTTTGGGGAGGAGGCAACAAAAACCCAAAAAGGGGTCCCATGGCTGCAAGAGCTCCTTGATTTTCAGAGCTGAACAATGCATTCTGTTCAAGCCTCCAAAGATAATCCCCTTCAGATGAAATTTAAGCAAGCATTCATTTTCCTTTTTATTAAAAAGCTTAAGGAAAAGCCAGTGTCTGTAGCAGTTGCCTTGACCATTTCAGTCTATGTAAATGCACCTTTATTTTCCAGACTTACAGGTTGCTTATATTTGAGCAAGAAGCTGAGAAGGCTTTTTATTTTTTTTTTTAAACAGGGCTTTCTTTTATCCTTTAGGGAGCAGGAAAACAGTATGAATACCAAGGCAGCGGGACAGGAAGGGAAGAATAAAAGGGAACGAGATCCTATCAACATCCAGTCATAAAGAAACAGAATGATTTGCCTGCTGCATCAGCCTTCCACAGAAATACAGCACCAACACCTTGCAGCTAACGTCTAAGAACTACACCAAATGAGTAAGCTCCTGTTGCAAGAGCTTTATTTTGAAACTCTAGATTTACTTCCCATTTCAGTGGCTTGAATGACTCACAACAATATATTTATATAGTTATAATGCAGAGAACATCCAACAGAATTTTAACCAGTTTGGGATGAGAATAACTTTCATACAGAAGACACTTTCTTTTTTTATGTAAGTCTATCACTTGGCTTGTAAAGGCTCATTTCAAACAACATCAAGCAATGGACTGAGAACAGCAGTTTAAAGTGATCACTTGGAAATGAAATATAGGTTAAGATGTCTGTAGGTTTTTTAGTATGGCAGTTTTTCAGAAGTGAGAAGTGTAGTGCAGCATAACGGGGAGGGGAATAAATGATCTAGCACAGGAAAAAAAGCCACCACGGTTAAGTCCAAATTCCAAATAAAGAGATAAAGTAAAACACAACAATAAAGTCCATTCATTGTTCCTTTGTTAACAGTCAGAAAAATGGGGGGAAAAATCATATCATACAATTGTATGGCTCCTGCTACTGTTTACTTCTCTGAAAGCAGAACTGAGGAATACCTGAATCCCGAGAGCTGTGAGCAAAGCAAGAAACTTCAATATAAAATGTTGTGGTAAAAGAAGAGAAAGCTAAATTATATGTGTTGTATTTCTTTGATAATACTTCCACTGTTGGATTCTAGTATTGCAACGTACAAAAGCACTGGCAATCCATTTTTAGACTCACTTCTTTGCGAGATGGCCATTAAAGACAGATTTGCTTTTCCATCACACTGCCTACTTCCCTTTAGGTTTTAAAGACTGCATAAGCATCCCTGATTTCAATCCAATAATGAAAAAAATAAAAGACAGACTTGTAACCTTCTGTCCCCTAATCCTAATGTGCACCCCAGCCCACATACTTTTTGGAGGTCTTGTTGAGCATGACCTGATACCTCCATGAAAGGGGCTTCACCATTTGCTCTGGGAGGCTACCACTCTCACCAAGCTATGAGCAGAGCTGAAAAGAAATAATCTCCTGTGGAAAAGAATTCCATTTCCAATTAGCCAGAAAGCTGTTTTTCTTTTTAAGGACATGTCGTGGTGGGCTGACTTCACTTTAGTCAAATGCTGAAATAATGTTAATTAAACCCAAAATTTAGTAAGGGAGGGGAAAATCATATTAAACAAAATACGTGGTATGTGCTGCAAACCTCATTTAACTATCACCAGGAATTTAGATGAGAAAGGGTGCATCCTGGATTACAGCTCGTAAAAGAACAGTCTTACATTTCTTTTACACCCTCCACCCCAGCCTTGCCCTTTGGGGACTGTTTGTCTGACACAGGTCTTCCCAAGGAATCTACTGTCTGCACTTGGGCCAAAGAATGATCCCATGACTTCTGTTACAGAGCATCACTTGAGCTCTAATGTGGACCTCACAGCCATATCTTATCACTCCTCACCTCTGAGGGTGTCTTTTGGAAACTAGGCCAGTCTTAGAAATATAGCACACAGTACTTGCTTAGAACATACTAAATCCTAGTTTATATACTAGATTACAAATGCACCATCAGTAACAATTTTTAGTGTTTTTGATGGAATATTACTCTGCTTGGTCCAGGAAACCAGTTAGAGATGAAACACAGACATGGCTGTCAGGGAGCTGAAAATGAAGATATATCTCAGAGTTACTTTTTCAGGTTAAATTACGTAGCGCTGAGCTGATACAACTGCCAATAGGAAATAGGTAAGTTCTCTACAATAACACGAGTGTGGATGTATTACTCTCAAATAAGCATATACACCATGTTTTCATTTCCTCCAAGACTCACCCAGTTTGGTAGCTTAAAACAGGTGAGAAAAACCCCAAGGAAGAGAGCATCATGTCTGCATGGTATCTGGAACTGTATAGGAAGGTACCTGTGTTGCATGACTCATGCTTTCCTTTATATAGTAGCACCAGAAGTCACTGAGAAAAAAATTTCTGCCAAGCTTGCAGTTCTTGCTTCCCGAGAGTTTGAAAACTGAATACTTGCATGTTTCTCCTTTTAAAAATAATTTCTGAAGCTCAGCAGTGACTGCTGGAAAAAGATTCTGCATCACCCTGGAAAACTACAAAAAAAAAAAGATGGAACGTGTCAGTGCTAATACCTACTGGACTCAGTATGGCAAGCAAGAAAATGCAGCTACATGTGCAGAAATATATATTGAATATACCTGCTGCACAGACACTTGATACCCGTATTCAAGGGGATGCAATTAAAGAACTGGAAGACCACACTAATTAAAGTGAAAAGGCAGAGATCAGACTGGCAAAAGAGGGAGAAAAATTAATTTGGCCTGAATGACATTCAGAATACTGGAGCAGTTACTAATAGGAAGGATGACTTGTGCCTGCAGCAGAAGGTGCACAGCATGTGTGCTTTGCTGTTAACTACAGTGCTGAATGCTGGATACAGATAAAACAAATAGGAAATCACTCAAAAACAAGGGAGAGAATGCAGGGATGATGCCAGAGGACATGAGACAACTTCAGTATTTAGCAAAGAAAGAGGTTAAAGTCATTTAGGTGAAGAAAAAAGAGTTCCATTTTTCAAAACTGCATCCTTTGGATGTAATGCAAGGAGAAGGTGGAACAGACTTGACAGAAAAATGTCCATGCTTAGCCACTAGTTTTTCCTTAAGAGGAAACACATGAAAACATTGGTAGTTTGAGATGCCTTAGATTCAGCAGGGGAGTGAAGTTTCTCCTTAAAGCAAAGCCCAGAGAAACAATTTTTCCAAAATAGTCTACATCTTAAGACAAGCAAAAAGGTAGCTAAGCAGTCAAGTTTCGCTTATCTTGGTAGAAAGGTTATAGTACTGAATGACTGCAAGAGAAAGTTGTTTGGACTTTGACAGAACCATTTTGCCAAAGCAGGAATCCTTCAACACCTGCACACTAAAGGAGTAACTATTCAGCAACACATAGCAAGACTGAACCTTACAACATTCAGAAGACCTGACTTAGAATGCATTTTGGAGGATGCTGCTTACGTTGTGTTCCCAAATTTCACCAAGGGAAGAGGCATAAAAAAAAGTAAGTAGGGAGTTGAGAAGGGGGAAACTTTAAAACAACAAGGACTATTCTTTCACACTTTTGCCCGTAAGGCTCACTTGAGAAAATTACAACCACCACAAGGCTAAAAGTTAGGCAAGCTAAAAGTTAGGGATGTTGTGGCCCAGGATACAGAAACATTCAACCAAAATAACAGAACAAAGCTAGCAACAGCATCCAAGTATTCTTGCTTGCAGCCCACTATCCTAATCCTTGCCTCTCATCATTTGGGTTTCCACAAACCTTATAAAAAAAATAGGTGAACTTAATATTGCTTTATTGCAAGACCAGCAATTACTCTACTGTTTGTAGATCTCCTTCAGGCGTGTTGCCAACTACTCTGAGTAGACATAGTTAGTGTTAAAAATTTCAACAGTAGTTACACAGGACTTGCAATTTGGTAGAGGTAGTCATCCTGCTGCACCACAATTACAGATAGTACTCAAATGATATTGCATATAATAGCTATAAGTAAACCTGCAGGGTTTATTTTATTTTTGATGTTCTGTATGTTCACATTCTTCTCCTGCAAACTTTATTTAGCTTACATCTAGTAACATGTATACTTAAATTTTAACTGCAGATGTGCAAGATGACTATGCTTAAAAGTCTCGCAGCAGTTGAAGTTCCTTGTCTTCTTCCCTCCCCAGTCTGCCCCAGTTTATCCAACAAGTCCTGTGAATATCAGTATAGATTATGATACAAGTTTAGGTTCATTTCTGATGGAGGTACAGAACCAGGTATAACCAAAGAGACGGCTAAAGAAATACATGAACTAGACTAGAAAGAAAAAAGTTGAAGCCTCCATAAGAATAGTTCTGTGGCTTGTACAGTCTGCTCTTCTCAGGTGCAGCATTAGGAGGCTAAAGCATTGAAATGCTCACCTACGTTGCATCAAGTACCATCAAATTCACGAAGGACTCTCTGGCATCCCAGTAAAAGGATAAGGAAAGAATCTGGGCTGTTAACTCATAGCCAGTGAGAAATCCGGTATTGCAACTCTGAAGCTTTTATGTCATAAAACTCATCATATACAACCACCATTGAACTAGAATAGAGAGTTGTAAACCTAAAATTTAAAAAAAAGAAAACTAGCAGAGGAGACAGCACAAGTAAAAGGGCCCAAAGACAACTGAGAACATTTATACTGTCCTGGCATTAATAAACTTGTAAGTCTGTTTTCACGTGAATTCGTAATTCACTGAACCACGCTATTAGCCGTTTATTGCTTTCTGAAACTGAAGATTATTTGCTAAAGAAGATCAAGATAAAGAAAGAGAGATCAAGTATAACAGACCAAAGCTTTGAAAGAAATATGTCAGAAAAATCAGCCAGGAAATGGAACAGCAATAGATTAAAGGAAAAAAAAAAAGCACATTACTAACTGCTATTCAAGATACCTGCAAAGGAAATGGTGGTGCTAGAAGGAAATCAGCTTGCTCACACAAGATACTCATGAATTGTTTCTGAAGCTGATAACCCATTCTCCTCTCTAAAATATATCAGGAGCTTTGCAGTTCAGCAAAGGATAAATAATCTGAATGACAACAGTGCACGAAACACTTACAGGTACATTCCCTGACAGATTTCCATGCAGGGAAAAGTACCTGTTTGGAAACACTGAGCATCAAGCCATTTGGGAGAAAGCTCTGATTTTCAGAACAATAAACCGGTGTTTATCATCGCAAAGGTCTAGTTAAAATGAAGGATATAGCATACTACTTGTGCAGAAAATAAGAACTGACTAAGGCCACACTACAAACGCAGAGTGCTGCCAGAACTCATGAAGAAATGTGCGCTCCCTTGAATGCATGAGCACAACTAGGCAAGAAACTGTCTCAAGAAAAAATCGTTCAATGGATCAGAAAGCTAAAAACCCTAAAAACACCATCATCATCTTTGAACAAAAAAAGCTGTATTTCCTTAAAAGTTACAGCTTTAGAGGAGATTATATATTTCAAGCATCTTTCACATAAACATCACTGTCTGCCTCAGACTCCTCTGCCAGAGCTGTAGATTTCCCAGTCATTTGAAGATGACTTTTCTATTGAGAGTTTCCAAGCTGTAATACGTTTTGCTTTGAGAGGAAATACAAATGTAGTATACACATTAAGCTCAGATAATTTTTTTTTTTTCTGTAGCCTGTTAAGTGCAGGATAAGTGGGAGGAACGTACATCAATTATTTCATGCTGGCTTTGTCCCCACAAAGGCTGCTGAGCTACTAATCCTTTGCAGGCAAACTCAACTCCCCTATGTCACGTTTCTGTGGCAAGCACAGAAGCCCCACAGAATATGGGGACAATTCCAGTCTGACTCAGTTTCCTGAAGACCAAGCCTGGGCGTTTCTCAACGCAAAGTTCTGCTCCTTCACCATGCTCCTTTCAGCGGCCCCACTAGCTCTCAGTGGAGCGTTACCAGAGCCGACAGCGTGGGAATGCTCAAAGAAAGACTTTGGGGGAGCATCAAAAGCTAGGGCATGTACAGCGCACAGCCAAGCTGCAGGAACAGCAATCCTTAACAGCACATTGATCGCTATTACCTCTGGCCTTTGTATCCATGGGAGCTACAGAGAGGGACAGCCCTTTATGCCGTAGGGCTATTCTAAAAGGGCTATGACAGGTGCAGAATTAGGCCCAACACGCTGCAGGCAAAAGATACCAGCTATGCTGAATTCTGTGCAGCACCCTCTGCAACAAATCAGGTCTCCAGCGTTGTGTACCACATCAGCTAAAGCACGGTGCAAAAGCTGCAATAACTTTACCAGATCACCACCAGAGTTGAGTCATTAACAGAAGCAAAACAAAAGAGCTTCTCTTTACAGAAAGCCGCATACCCTTTCACAAGAAAACACCCCAACAACCATAGAAAGTTATGGAGAAAGTAGACTTGACAGGAAAGCAATGTCAGCTGTTTTCCAGAGATACATCCAGTAACTACAGTAGTTACACCTGACAAGCGCACTATGTCACGGGCACTAAGAAATCACATTTTCCCATTGTTCTAATATACCAAAAACTGAATGAATTGAGGGGAAAAAACAGTTCTTATGCAATAGTTTCCTGAGCCCTGTGCTTTCATCTGATATCACACACAGGTATTTGGAAGATCCTTTCAGAAGACAATTATATGCCCACCACAGACTCAGGCAATAATTTGCACTGGTTGTGCAGCTGAGCAGACAGACCGTATTTAGTCCTCTTCAGACTGCTAATTCCTCAGGTCTTGCATGTTTCTTATTCGAGATTCAAAGCATATTCATAGCCATAAGCCTCAAACAGCATCAATTTTTCTTCAAAAAGCAAATACACATCCATCTTTCTGCACCTTTGCTAGCAAAAGTGAACTCGTTGGTGCCCTCAGGGGCATGCAGCAGGCAGTAGAGTATGGCCAGAAGTCAGCCAGCTGTGCAGGGAGAGCGTTTCCGAAACTCAGAAGAGATGTGTTATTTAAAGAGTTTACAACACTCTAGCATTTGCCCCAACACACAGAGTACAGGGATATATTTGAAGCCCTGAGGTATTTCCCAAATGCCACTGGCAAGATCCTGGAGAAGAAAGCACCAGCACTTGCCTCCAACCAAGAGAAAAAGATAATTCAGGTGAGGACTTCCATGAACTAATAGTGGATTAGTCACACGATCTCATTAAGAGACACCACACAATGTCAAGCAATGTGTTAATAAAGGAGAGAAATGTGTCAGAAAGTGAGAAGAGGGAGAGAAAGCTGTGATGTACCATACCTCTCCCCTTGAATTTTAATTTTTGTTTGACTGCACACTTCAAGAAATCACTGTACAGTACAAAGATCTGCACAATAGTAGAAAGCCTCATGCAAGAGTGAAGTCTCATTTTCTGCACACTCAGCACCAGGCCCTCAGGCAGTAGTTGTTATAGCAACTAGTCTTCAAAGATCTTACTACTGTCCTGCGCTCCAGGGGATATGTTACCCCCACACAAGAAGGATTTGGAGTGAACATTTGTTATTATTCTAACACACAGCTACATAAGACAGAGGTTAGTGTATATAAATGTATGATACCACATACAATTGTTTTCTCTTGATTTTCTTTTGTTTAATCTTACAATGGTGTTTCAGGTCTTCTTCCTCTTTACCTACCAATTCTTTAAACAAGATAATAAATTAGAAGACATACTTAATAGACATACTAGCCTAACAGCAGCAAGTAAATTCACACCAATTTTACAAAGGTTAGTGTCAAAATCCACATTCCTTTCCTCAGCTGCTGTCAGTGCTTCTTCCCATCTTGGCGCCCTAGCCCAATTCTCAGTTAGACCCTATTCCACAGCCTTCCCAGTCCTACCAAAACAAGACCCCGTCAGTGAAAAGTCACCTACCACTGTAGACACATAAGCTTCAGGAGACAGATCAAGGGGTCCTTCGTCCTCAGCCAGGGAGGCGAAAGCACTGTCCACTGAGAGCGTGCCCAGGTCCACGCACAGCCAGGTCCTGCTCTCCCCAGCATCTCCCCCAGCACTCCTGGGAAGGCGATGGTGGGTCATGGCCAGGAGAGATGCCTTGTGGAGCGGGGCAAGGCAAGCGACAGGCCAGCAGCACAGCTCAAGCCGTGCTGCAAGCAAGGAACACAGAGTGGTTGTGGCAGGCTGAAAGCAGGGATCTCCTGGTAGCAGTTACAGTCCCCAGGGTGTTTTATCAGCCAAAACAATACAACTTTTCGCAAAGCGCTACCAAGGTCTGTCTCATGCTTGATCAACAGCTTACTGAAGTGTTAAGACAATATTAGGCTCCACATAAGTAATTTTACAGGAGGGCAACAGGCACATCTAAGGAGGTGGGAATTTGCTGTCACTTCCACAGGTCCTCCTGCATCACTGTCAGGTTTTGGGGTTGGGGTTTTTTTCCCCGCTTTTTGGTTTTTGGGGCTTTTTTATTTGGGTTTTTGGGGGTTGTTTTTTGGTTTGGTTTTTTTTTTTTCCTTGCTTCTCTGGGTTTTGGTTGGTTTTGGGTTTTTTTTTTGTTTTGTTTTTTTTGTTGGGTTTTTTTTTTTTTTAGTTGTTTCTCTGAGGGTTTTTTTTTGAATGGGGGGAAGAAGAATGAAGCCTGCCAGTAAAGAGCCATGGGTCAGCCCCATCCAGCTGCTATTTTACTTCCTTAATTCATATCCAAAATTCAAGGAGTTTCCACATTACATATGAATTTGTTGCACATAACTACTGCTATTCCATCCAAACCTCTCATTAGGGGCATCGTGACAGTTTAAAAGCAACCTGGTTTTCCTCCATTTCAAGCACAGAAATAAAGAGTTTCTTGTCCATACACATCCCTATTGTTACTAGGCCTTGAAATGATTGCCATATCATGCATAGCAAATAACGTGCCAACACAACTCCACCCAGGCCGCATTGACGCACATTCACCACATACAACAAATTCTCAGATTGAGTTTAACCTTCATTTGCATCACCCCTGCCATCCAGTTACACAACCCACGGATAGCAGTAGTTGTCCCACTGACATAGCAGAGGTGTGCTTCAGATGACATTTTTGAGTTGTGTTCACAGAATTGAGCATGGCATTGCTCAAGACACTGATGTTTGCCAGGGGTGGGGGGAGAGGACAGTACCCCAAACAGCTGAATTGGGTTTTTCTCCCCCTCAGTATTGTGGCTCCCACACCACCTCCGCAAGCACTACCTCCCGTTGAACTTGCTGACACACCCCCATCACAGAATTATGCCTCAGTTGTTCCTGTTTCTGCCAAATGAACTCTATTTGGACTGAAGTTCTCCATGCTAGAAGACTGCCTCAGGCTCAATTCTTTTGCAAACTTTAAAGCTTGACTGGTTTAGCTATTTCTGAGAATAAGGTGAGAATAAAAACATTTGTTGTTTAGCTCAAAAATAAATCCTTTCCCACTTCCCCCAAGTAAAACAGTCCTGACACCAATACAGAGGACAGAAATACGTACAAGTCTTGTTGCATGGGAGAACAGACTATAATCCTGTAAACATAAAGATTAGCTGGGAGTGTAATTTTGAAAATTATCTTCAAGCAATTTAAGTTCAAAAGTGCTTTATATTCAACCTTAATACTCCTTTTACATGGGAATATAATTTTTTGGTTGTAATTTGCAAAAATATTTGTAGTCTTTTATACATGATTGAATGTCAGTATTCATATACATAGTCCAACTATAACCATTGCTTAACTCAGTTTTATTGCTTTCCTTTTAAAAGCTTCTGCCTTGACCTGAATGAAAATTCCCTTTTTGTAAGCAGCCTACTTCATTCCGCGTTGACACTTAGTAAGACCTGAACACAGTACTTCAGCATGTTTTTGAATGTGTGTTTCCTGTAGCTTGTCTTGTTAACGTCTTGTTAAATTTAAGAGACTTTCATGCTTTAGAAAGCTTCCCCTGCAACCTTTCAAAATAGACTACCAACAAAACACGGAGTTGCATCCTCTGCCACTCACTGTGCAGTAACAACATGGGAGCCAAAAGCTCACAGAGCCTTAATTCCTGCCAGCGTCACACGGGCAGGTCCAAGACTTGCCTTCTGAAACTGCAGTAGCTAATTCTTTATAAGTGACCAGGAACGACCAAGAGTGAGAGGCCTAAACTGCTCCCGCTTGCTCCTTTCCAGCCTAGACAGAAATAACGTCCAGTTGTTTCTGCCTTCCTCTCCTTGGCAGAGCAGCTGCTTCAAGAGCCAGTTTGTCAGTGGTTTCTCTGTATGCAGTCACTTGCTCAAAGGGGTCTGCCTGGCCATTACCTGTTCTGGACTTTGGGGGATGTAGATTATTATAAATAATTACATAATTTCTAGAGCACAGTTTTTCAGTGAGGTTCCTTGTAAAGACATCTATGGACTTGCAGTTAATACTGCATGTTCAAAAGCTTACAGTTACTCCTTAACAGCAATTTACAGCTGGAAGGCAATAGAACATTGGGGTCAACTCTAGGCATAAGCAAAGCAGGTGGTTGCCTAGAAAAACAGACTGATGTACGTAGCAAAACAGTCTCCCCTCCTGCCCAACCTTGTCTATACCACAGCCCCAGAGAGAGGCAGATGGATGCCGCTGCAAAATGCGGGGTAGGGATCACAGGGCAGCAGCTGGCCCCACGTATGCAGAAGTGGCAAACAGAGCACTCTCCAGCCTGCCCCATCCCTGGAGTCCCCCCAGCAGCTGCAGCAGTCACACAAGGCTGGCTTTCCACAGCTCTGCCCCTGACCTGGTGTCCCAGCTCCAACCTATTCTCCTCCCCTTGCCATGTGGGGGAGATGCCTGGCTTGACTAGCCACAGGTCTTCATACTTAGAGTCACCTGTCACCCTCATACCCAGTCAGCAGCTTTGCTGGCTCCAGACCACAACAGCTCTAGGCAGCTTAACAATCTGAGGCAGTGTAGGCTAAGAACAGAAAGACTCCTTTCCCATACCTGGCTTCAACAGCATCCCTACAACGGCCAAGCTGAAGTAATTTTGCTTTTCTATCTTAGTCTTCACAATAGTAAAATGAAGATTCATTACTCATTTGTCTCATTTACTTACGAGACAAAGGAACATCAACAGTGGTTGCGATGAGCCAACATCATAGACAAAGTCAGAGACCTTGTGAACCAAACACTTCAGTCTTTACAGACTGAGCCAAGGAGGTTGGCTCCAGCCGACAATTCAGCTAACCTGTACCTTCTCAGCACCAGATATAGGGAAAGCCTTCCATATATATACCTCCCCACCCCATTAGTGGATTGTTTAGAAAACAAATTACAAGAGAAACCCCCCATACTCACTGAAAACAGATCCACAAATTAATTCTCATGCCTTCCACATTCTCCAACATACTTTGAGAGCGCTACTGCCATCTTTCTCTAACAATGTCCCAGTCATGATAGAAGCAGCCAGATCAAGTACGCTTCAATACCTTAACACACAGGCCCTGTAGTAATATACAAGTCTGTTAAACACCACTAAAATTCCCCATGCCCCTGAGGGCTGCCCCTCTACTGACCAACATCATTGCTGAGGACAGGAACTGTCCCAAATATGACACTGAATATTACAAGGGGGTGTCCGCATAGCGGGAGATGACTTGAAAACTCTTCCGTTCTGAAGGGTTTCAGCCCCCCCGCCCCATACTGGACAGGCAGCATCACCAAGATATAGCAATCCCTCAACTGAACAAGCTGTCCCTCAGAACATAATAGACAACAAGCATGCATATGACAAAGAAAGCTAATCTTACAGACATGTATATGAAATATATTGCTTTTTATAAAATATAAAGAAACCCAGAAACAAAGATCACAAAATACCTTGACCATATGTATGACTCGCATATGTGCGAATGTACAGAAGGACATTTAAGAGGTCTGCACTGTCAGATTCCTTTGGTGCTACGTATCTTTTCATTCTGCTCTCCTTGGTATCAGTGACTCAGTCATATGTTCCCTTAAGGACAGAAACGTCTATTGGTGGTGATGGGGAAAAAGGCAGACACATTTATCACAAGCTATAACAGAGCAATATTCTGCCAATACTGCAGTCATTACCAAATCTTTTTTCACAACACTGAAAAAAATTAAAGAGCCTCCCTTTTAATGCCACAAAGAATATACGCATTTCCATAAATCATAAAATAAGCATTTACAACACCAGATCCCTATAAAAGAGTGCATCAGATGAAGTCTTAATTTGTTTTGCTTAAGTGCTTTTCTCCTATTAGCAGAGATTACATCTTGCTTTTAAACAGTGAAACTCTAAATTATCCGTTTTTAATAAAACCTATTTTTCCCTGCCAGAATGCCATTCACGTCAAAATGTTTTTCACTAGCTTTTTATTTTCCTGCTGACTCAATTACTGAATTATAGTTTACTACAAGCAATGATTTTTGTATCCATTCCTTAAATAAAACAGCTTATGTGATGTTGAATTTTCTACGCATACTGATTTCATGAAGTGTTATTACATTATAGGAGGAACCCCCCTCTCTCTGCCTTTGCATGATTGTTTTAGACAAAGCTTTCAGGAGAAACTGAGTTGCACAGATAAATTTACATGGAAGAACACTCATACATGTTAAGCAGCTGTCCTTTCTTTGAAAGACAACAGTTCTTTCAAGGTTCAGTAGACAAGGTTGTTAAATACACCGTTACCAACTAATTTTTGCTGGTCCTGAGAAGAGTTTTTTTAGGAACCACTGGGGAATACTGGGAGCTTGAAACACACAACATGCCAGTTTTCAGTCAGTCTCCAGGCCAAAGTCATGTTTTCACACACAGCAATTAAAGGCTTAACTCTGAAACCACCCCTCACATACACAAAAAGAAGTGTTCACTTGTCTAAGGGCTGCCGGTGCCTACACAAATAGCAAGCTGAGTAAAGGCTGGTAAGGCAGGTGTTTGACTGCTGCTTCAGTATGTAATACTGAAGAGTAAGCTCTGGAGGAGTCTTTCACTGCTATCAAATTTGGTATCATTCTTTAGCAGATACGTTTTCTAGTATCTACAAGAAAAAGCAGGTAAGGTCCTAAGATCTGACCTACTTAGTTTAAAGAACTTGTCAATTTGGGGGTATTCTTTCATATGCAAAGTTACAAGCATGTTTTTAGCTACTTAACTGCACTGACGTCTGAATGATATTCAGGTAGGATAGCCATCAGGTAGACCATTGTAAAGTTATACTCACAAAAATAAGAAGGGAGCTACAGGTCCTTTTCAAAACTTGCTTCAAGAAGATATTGCTATGGCAGTGGCCACATAAGTAATGGAAGCAATCATGAGCTAAACTCCATACCTGACTATCACAGCAAAAAAATAACCCCAAAAAACATCCATTAATTCTTCCTAGCCATTACTCAAAGGCATAGTTCACCTAATTAATCTTCAAATTACTGGGGATTACTTTTTTCTTTTTGTAACCACAACACCGCCTGCTCACATGCAACAGTCATTAGGAAGGAAAACAAGATTCTCAACACTAACCAGCTATGGTATAATCAGGGATCACACAGGCTATCGATTCCTATGACTTAAAGCGCAAGACCAGTCCGAGTCAAGTTTTTGTCCCAATACATTCACACACTCACTTAAATTCAAGGCATGCCTGTGTAGCAGAGGGCAGGGTCCAGCCACTTGTTTTGTAGTGCCTCCCCCTTTCCTAGCATTTAGAAAAAGGCCTCTACAAACTGGACTGGCATATAACTGTTAGAAGGATTGCAGATGTTTTCATCAATTTTGTTTTGCACATTACCACAAATAGAAACATAATTTGTTGAACATACCCAATCCATCTCCAGAGAAATAACACGAACCATCAAACACAAGCAAGTATATGAATCCTATTCAATCTCTCTCCTGTGTGGTACCGTACAGACACAACTTTTTATGAGAGAGAAAGTTGCTATGGGACTTCCAAGACTACCAATACCCTACTGCTATTTGCATGTTAAATTATGCTCATCACCTTCTTGGTTGCACCCACACCTTCACTTTATCACTTCAAATGAGTAGTTCAGTTAAATACATTTTCAGCAACTACATTAAAATCAAATCTAGCATAGTTCACCTTTCTCTTGTACTTTAACCCACGTTAATCAATTGGGGGCTTTCAGTCCTAAATGCAAAAGTAAACAGAGTATCCACAGTTGTTACTGTATCCCAGTGGAATTATGACCATTTCATCAGACATTGCCAGCAGTAAGGAGTATATACCCTACCAAAAGGGAAAGTGTTTTCAGTCAACATTAGAAACCCCAAAAGGACAGTTGAACAGCATAACTGTGATGTCAACATTTAAATACTGGAAATTTACTCCAGAGTAAGAGGTACAACCAGCCATCTGCGTCTGTGACGGTGCCAAAAAAAAAAATTAGTGAACTATGTGCCAGATCCTAACTTGCACCGAAACATGACTGTCTTTTGTACCCCTTTAAAATTATTTTAGTTACAATATAACCAAGTTGCATAGTTTATTTTGAAGCAGCATATTACCGATATCAGTATGAAATCCCATACATGTGAAATTATACTGCATGATGAAAATGCAAAACTCCAGTTGACTACAACTGAGAGCGCCCTGCACTAAAATTGAAATGCTCTACAGAATAAACAGACTGCAGTTCTGATTGACCACTAATAAACTGCCTGTATGAGTAGCCAAGATGAGAAGGAGGGGAAGGGAGAAAAACAGCATATACATACGTATTTTCATAACCTATGGGGTAAATGTTTGTATGTTGCCAAAACAGCATGCATAGATAATGCAGACATTAAAGAATGCTCTTTCAGATAGCCAATTACCACAGCACTTAATACCTAGGTAGGTATAGTGCTTAATAGAAAAAATACGACCCAGGGGTAGTTGTAAGCTAAAACCTAGGTAGTTTTAAACAGAGTTGTACTCAAAAGTATAATATGTTTTCTATTAAATGTCTCCATATCTCTACTAAGTTGTGTGGGTATATTTGAAAACAGAATACAAATATACAGCCTATGTGTAAGATATACACCCATTATCTTCTAATATCAACAATTTAAGTGAGCACCAGTCACTGAGCAGCA
The DNA here is from genome assembly GCA_008921705.1 of Burhinus oedicnemus. Taxonomy (NCBI): domain Eukaryota; kingdom Metazoa; phylum Chordata; class Aves; order Charadriiformes; family Burhinidae; genus Burhinus; species Burhinus oedicnemus. The sequence goes on along the minus strand of VFFE01007242.1, from coordinate 248,605 downwards.
TTCTGTCTCTTACACTGCAAAAAAAAAAAAACTTAGCACTAAAATTCAGCTTGACGGATTCAGAATATACAGTGCCACCAAGTCGAGGAGCAAGGTTAAAAGGCAGCATAACACAACAGGGTGACAGAACCTGTAAACTGCAGCTGTAATCAAACTAACCCATGTAGCCTGCTGCTCCAGTACAGTTTTGATGATTTTCATAGTGTCCCAAACCACAAGCCAAGAATAACATTACATCGAGAGAACAGTTTGAGGCATCTCGGCGCAAAGAAAACACAAGGCTGACTGCACAAAAACAATGCAATTGTCAAACTTTGTCATCAACCTCATTAAAGCAAGCAAAGCAGCATGCAAAAAAAAAAAGCATTTTACCTTTTTAAGGAAAAATTTCTGTAATTTCTTGTGAGGCAGCTTTATCATCTTTTTTTCAGCATTCAGGATACGGGTCAGACACTGCAAGTACTTGAGCCATTCTGCAGGGGTTTGACACCTTTCGTCTTCTCTATTAACTCGCCGCAGCCAGCTTAGCTCAACACGTCACCAGACACCAGCCCAGCCCAGCCACAGATTAAAAGGCAAGAGCAAGGCTGGATCTCATCTTTGACTCAAACGAGGAAGCTATATACGGATACTACAGCTCCAGCCCAAGCCTATAGCTGGGTTGTCAGCGTGAGGAGGAAGAGAACAGGTATGAGGTCTGCATCTCTACCTAGAAAACCCGCAAAGTTAAAAAGGATGCTTATCCAGAGGCAAACATTTACAGGAGAATGAAAGAGGTAGAGAGACGCTCAGTACCTTGCCGATCCTTTCAAACCCTGTGCTACAGAAGAAACTCGTTCAACGTTCAGGACTCTGAAACCCTCCCAGCGTTGCCTGCTGAGTGCAGTTTGCCGCCACGCACCTGTTAATTGTGCACATTGCATGTGACTCAGCCGAGCGCAGGAAAGAGCCTGTCATTTATGTTTTCTTTAAATCACTTGGAGACTTATTTCCTTTGAATAGTTTTTAGAAAAATCTCTGTGAAGAAAGAGGTTACACACAAAGATGTTATATACAGATACACACAGAGGTATTTATAGACTGTACCAATGCTGAGTTTGATTCAATGCCATAGGAACCAGAGATCAGGGGTATTGCTGCCTTCCCTTTGGGAATCTGCAAATAAAGTTCAGCTCCAGATTTGGAAGGACAAGGCTCAGCAGCACACCAGTGATGCTGCATCTCCCGGGCCACTGGTGTTCTAAAACAGCAAGGTGCTGTAGGACAGCCTGGTATGAAACATAGTGTGCACTCCCAATTATGCCAATGGAATAATCCCTATATTTAAGAATTGAGCACACACTGAAGCAGCTAGTTGCATTGGTTTAAAATTGCTTCATGATCAAGCTACCTCCCTGACCAGTACTGTAGTGCTTGAAGAGTCACTGTATGGGGGTACACATAAATGTGTTATGAGGGGAATTTCTTCAAAACACTGTGTTAGTCACTCCCAAATCTCCATCTCTTGTTTTTATACTATAAATACTATTTTCAGCTACAGCTTGTGTGAAATAAAACCTCAAATCTGTAATAGTTTATCTCTACCTGCATCACCTTTCTGCCATTTGCATCATTCCCCTACCACAAGAACTGTATTTGTTCCTCTGCCTTCTTGCTGTCCCATTCTTCAGGAGCTTAAGTACCACAAACACTCTCAATGTTGCTGCAAAGTTCCACTCCTACAGACACACATGTACTTAACCTCCAGCAAGTGGCAAAGTCTAGGGCAAACCAAGGAAACCAGAGGTTTGAAGTTAAACACACTTAGCTGCAAAGGTTTGAATTTAAGAGAGGGCAAAACATGACAGGCAAATCACAGCTGCAGCAAAACCCAGAACCAAACCCTGCGGACTGACACCACTATGCATCAATGATAAAGTCCAAGTTCTACCAAAAAGGCACACAGACAACACCAATGACAGAAGTGCAAGCTGTGTCAAAGTATTGGTCATGAGAAAAATTACAGACCCAGGACAGCTACTGAGATAAACCAACAGCTGAAGATAAGCAATAGATCCGGTAAAAAGCAGTATTTAGAAGATATTCTGGCCATCAGATGTTCAACCAGATGTTGGAGAATCACAGACAAGTTTTCCGAGAGGAATCCTGTACCAGGAGGATACCTATCAAGAGAACACCAAGAAGATGGTTCCAGAACTGGCAACCGGGGAACCTGAGCATTGAGACAGTAGCTGTTTCTCTGGCATGTTACATGCTTGAAACTTTTGGGCCCAATTTTGATAGAAGACAAAAACACCATTTCTTAGAAGAGTCACACTGTGTACTGCATAAGGTGGAGAAGAGTCCAAGATACCTGTAGAAACAGTATAGTGAAAACACCATAAGACCACCTACACACATACAGCAGGAATAGAAATTGCAACCATAGTATCTTTCTCAATAGTTTCTCCTATAAAAGAGACAGCTTGGTTTTTTGAAACTTAGAGCCCTTCAAGTTACACAGTTAGAAAACCCTGCAATTGTCAGGTATTTATTACCAAGAAGCATATTACTTTTAAGTTAAGAGTCATACAACTCTTATTTCAGTTCTCCAGGATTTGCATCAATTCTTAGGATCTCAACTTCCACCTAGGAGGTTACCAGAATAAAACAGCATTGGCTTAGAATTCCCATTCTTCATACTATAATTATTTGGCTGCATTTTTATTTCTGCATTCATATCCATAAAGGATGCAATGTTTTCCTCTATATAGGTAAACTAGAATACTTTGAAGAGACTCTTAAAATTCAAGAGACTTCCTTCTTTTGAGATAACTTGTCATCTTCCTAGTCTCTAGAATCACCTAGTTCTTTAAAGTACAGCTCAAGCTAAACAATTAGATTTAAGCTGAAAATACAATAAAGGCATTCTTTTGTGCTGTCTAATAGATAACCAGGTTTTGGAAAACAGCTGCATTACAGAACAGGTAAAGGTAGATTCTTATCTGTAATTTTGAATTTCTCACTTTTTTTTTAGTCAAGAAAAACATGTTGAGGATTGAAGGTATACCTTGGTGTTATTTTTAGGTATTTGTGTATGTCTGAATATGTTCTGAATTCTGTCATGGTTACTAAGGTAGATAATTGCTTTTTGTTAAATGTGACAGTCAACAGATCCAACACATACAGTCTCTGCTTATTCACAATCCTTTCAACTAAATGCACCATTTAATAAACAAGAGTCCTCCAAACCCCATGCACATAACATCTTTACATCCAGGCACTGCTCCTTGTCCTTCTGAGTGCGTGCTGTTTTATGTTATACAGGCTTTGCTTGGGCAGTTTAAATGAAAACTGCTCTTTTCACAGAATCACGGAATTTTCAGAGTTGGAAGGGACCTCTAGAGATCATCTAGTCCAACTCCCCTGCTGACGCAGGATGGCCTAGAGCACATTACTCAGGACTGCATCCAGGCGGGTCTTGAAAATCTCCAGAGAAGGGGACTCCACAACCTCCCTGGGCAGCCTGTTCCAGTGCTCTGTCACCCTCACCGTAAAGAAGTTTTTTCTTATGTTTGAATAGAACTTCCCATGTTCCAACTTGTGCGTGTTGCCCCTCGTCCTGTCACTGGGAACCACTGAAAAGAGTCTGGCTCCATCCTCCTTCAACCCACCCTTTAGATACCCTTTTGCCTTGAGAGGCAAAAAGAGGTTTCTTCATTCATTGATGAATGCTTACCTCATCTTCCTGACTAACCAATAGAAGAAATAGTGGGGTTTTAATTAATTGTTTTAAAATCTTTGTTTATGAACTACACTGTTCTTGCGCATCTAATCCTGACTCTCATGGGAAAGATAGTAGTAGCATCCCATGAGAAGCTGGGCTAGCCATAAACAAAGTTTGCAAGCCTGAAGGAGGAATAAAGTATTCTGTGGTTGTATTTAGTTTTGCATAGGTAACATCTATTACAGGATTTAATATAGACAACAAATATAGCTCAGATTTTTCTTTAAGCGTACTGTTACTTTCACTGGAACCAATATTAAAAAGTTCCATACAACGATAGGTAGTATTACAGATACTCTTTTCTACACCTATTTAAGTTACCATTCTATTTCCCTTGGTAACTCGAATGTGAAAAGATAAAACATCTTTCTACTTTAACTCATGTGGGTAAAAAGAAAGTGTAAGAGGAAGCCCAAATTGAGAAAATAATGTTAAACTATTGTATCAGTAATTCTACCCAAACATCAACCCCTGTAGCTGAAAGTTCTATTTTACCTCCTGTTTTGACTTAGAAATTCACAAACTTCCAAAATGCCAGGAGAATTGCTTAATACAAGCCAGTTTGTTCCCTGGTTAGCTGACCCCTTGCAAAAATTAGTCAATAAATAAATAAATATTAGATGAAGTCCAGCAATATTTATTTGTGCTTAGAAATGAGACCTCTGGAATAATTTCTCAAGCTTAAGTTGGACACCCTAAATGGTGCTACCTTTAAGAGCAGCAGCTTCTGATGAGCATCTCCTGGTAATCCTAACGCTGCACGTCTACACCGGGAACAGATGCTCAGGCCCCGATTCGCAGAGCGAAGGTCCACCAGCTCTGCTGTCAGTCACAAGCTTCCCATCCAACATGCAGAAGCCCAGTTCCTGACTCAAGGCCCTTACAAGCAAGGAGAGGAATTTTCCCCAATGTCTGGAATTTTTGTTGCCGTGAAAGCAGCAACAGAAACTGCTGCTTTAGAACTCAAGTTTGATTTCTTACAGCCCTACCAACAAACCCATAACAAGGGCAGAATGGCAGCCAGACACACACACTGCCATTGGGGTCCAAAGGTGCTTGCTCATGGTGCTGCATACTCAAAAAAACAAAACTGGAGTTTTTGTCAAGTTTACCTCCTCGGTTATTTGAGGTCAATACAGAGGGGTAAATTCTTTCCTTTATGGTGCAAAAAGGCTTTCTCTTACATGCCAGACCACTGGCAAGGGCAAATCTATTCAAGGTAACATGGGCTACACAGCAAAGGAACTGATAGTGTTCTCTTACAGATCGTTAATGACTTAGAGCAAGAAAGATGCCAGCATGACTATCTGTTTTCAGGCTATGTTTTGGAACAGGTACATAAAAAAGATGCAAACTGAAGTATATCTGATCTGGAAGTTTGGATTGCAGAAAGTTTTTTCTCCCCTCCCACTTCTTAAGAAGTCTGGAAGTATGAGGCATCTTTTTCTTTTCTTCTGTCCTGATACACCAATTCCAGCTCCTGAAGAGCCACCTTGAGGGAGAAACGAGGAAGCAGAACACAGAGGATACTGCCCACTTTCTGGATAGCACTAAATACATGGGAGCAAATCAAAAGCATTGACCTTGGCAAACAGAACCCCACTCCCCTTCCAAAATAACTACTGCCAAAATCCACAGCAGTTTGGGCTTGGAAGTGCCCGTTACAGGTGACAGTATTTGCATGTGATTTTTCCCTCCTATTATAATTAGCGAGCACCCCCACCCAGCAGACCCTGCTCAAGCTTTTAAAACAACTCTCACATAGCCCCCTCCTCCCCTCATACCTTCCCAAATACACCACACAAATGTCGTTTCCTGGGGAACTGATACCAAGGACTACTGCAGTAAAAGAAGTGAGGAAACGAGCTGCTTCTCAGAACCTGCTTTGTCTCCCTGCTGCCCCCTAAGGAGCCCCAAGTTACCATTTGAGACACTCTCAATCAAGGAAATGACTGTAGCGCCTTCATACCAGAAATATATTAAAAATTAACTCTACAATTAAAAAAAGGAAAAGAAACATGGCTGCATCTACATCAAGAAGTTCTCCACATGTGAAGTATTGTAAAGGGAAATGAGAACAACTTTTTAAGAAAAGAGAAGCCTATTTTAATTCTTGAAACTTGTTATAATCCAAGGCTTAAGAAATCTTCTGGCCAGGGTTTTAAGGCATTCACTCTACGTTCTGCTATGAATTCAGGCACTGCAATCAAGATTTGATGTAGACTTTTCTTTCCCCTCTTTATCACAGTTTTGAGGGTTAAAACAGCTCCATATAGTTTCTCTGAATTTATATTATACATGCAAACTACTTTTTTTGACACCTTCAAGTTGGTTTCTACTTACAAGCCTTTTTAAACAACATCAGTATACAGCCGCTGTTGAAAGAAGATGCTTAGTTTGGCCATTTGCAAATCTTTCCAGCCACAGCCAACAGCTTTTTCAGGACATTTCATACAAATTTGTAACAATTCATACTCACACTTTTTCCCCCTCCCCTCAGAATACAAAAATCAGATTATCCTCAAGAGATGCATTATGATTCATGGCCCTGCTAAAATTTTAGCCTGCTTTTAAGTAAGCTTGAGTTACTTAGGACTTTACATCATGCATAAGCCATCAGTGTTAACAATGATGAACTTAGATATTTTAAAGCTTTACTCACTCCAGTTACACTTGTTGCAAAACTCACGTTATTAAAACATGAGATGACCCAACCTTATTTCCAGTATAGTCAAGGCCTATACTTAAGTTTGGAAGACAGCAGAAAGGGCCACCTCTGCATATGTGCCAATGTAGGTGACAGGGCTAAGGAACACTGGGAGCAGGAATACCCATGTCCATAACATCTCCCTATCATATCACATGCAGTTCTGTGGCCATTTCTCCTATCTCCATATAACTACACATATATACTACTAGAAACATCCCTTGCAGGAGGCAGGGGAAGAGAACGAAGATATCAACAGAGCAACAGGATAACAAAGGCTGCAGGCTATACATACATCCTTAACAATATACATACCTGCACAGTTTATCTGATCACCAAAAGCCACACACTCACGTTTGAAGCTCATCATAAGATGATTCCCAATATTATTTTACTCTGAACTTTCTACTGCATCCATTGGTGAAAACAAAGGAAATTACTACATTAGAATATACTGAGAATACTGTCAGAATTTGTAATTAGCTTATTTTACAAATGCCACTACATGTTCTGTAGTGATCAGATACAACTACTGATTACATCAGGTTTGTAACACTATATACGAGAGTGGAAGTTACTTACATTTGGAAACCTAATTCAGTGCCCCAAGTAAATGATGTTCTCATTAAAGTGTCCTTTTGTAGAACAGCCGGAGTCTAAGATTTATTCCTATAATGAAGTTCTATGCTTTCAAATATCCCAAAACCAAAAGAAATTTTATCAACAAGTACAATCACAACATGGCTCAGAAGCTCCAATGCGATCTAGGCAGCAGGACACTACCAGCCATGCTGCGACATCTCAGTCGTGACTGCACCCTGACTTTTCAACCCCAAAACTGAAATCTTTGTAAAGGCCTGGTACAAGTCATGGGACAACGCTGCAGAGAAGGACCCTCAAGGAGGTCACTCATGGACCAGGTTCACATACCTAACAAACTTTCAAAGAAGCTTAGTTTCCAAGAAGTATGTATCTTGCAAACACTTGCACCTAGGACCCTGAAATTTAACTAACAGTCTACAAACAGAAAGAAGACCCAAAGACACTGAATCTTTCCACATACAGAAAGCCCATCATGGAAGCAACCAACACTTTAAAGGTATTTCACTCCTCACACACAACAAAGGGACTGTAACAAAGGCCCAGCTGCCACAGTGGCACCAAAATAAATGGCTGCACTTTCCAGCTGAGGCTGCATGCAGATCACTGAGCTCTGAAGAAATCAGCTGGAAGTACTACCGAGGGAAGCTGCCAGATCTGAAGCTCAGATCCATCTTTGAAGTGTTTTGCTCCCCTGATGACACAGCTCTGAGATGCCACAACAGCAGCTTGGTTCCAAAACTACTGTTTTACTATCAATACTGTGATGCACCAAGTTTACTAGATAAGTGCCAGACCCTAGTTAGCAGACTAACTCTCTTTGCTTTGGGAAAATGCAAAGGACACAATGATCCCTTGATAAGAGAATGGTTTTTTGTTTGGTTCCCCCCCCCCCCCCCCCGTTTGTTTGGGTTTTTGTGGGTTGTTTGGGTTTTTTCCAGTAACTAGACTCTCACCTTTACTTTTCTTGTTTTAATTTTAAGATCAGTATTCGGAGTATGATATAATCTCTCGGTGTCTCTCTTTTTAGGGAAAGATTTCTTTGAAGGACAATGAAAGTTGTAATTCAGCAACTCCAACAGCAATTTCAAGCATTTATTTTTATCCACAAATTTAATATAGTTAAATTACAATTTAAGGAACCCTGATAATTAATTTGCATCATAATCTTACAGATAGTTTTTATTGCTGGAAAATTAGCTCCAAGTTAAATCCAGCATTTTTGCAAGACAGTTATGAACCGCTAATCCTTACAATGGACAGGAAAACGTGGCAACAGGTAATACTTATATCAAAGGAGACATGAAAGTGTATGCTGGAGCTCTGATCACAGAGAAAGCTTTCAATAGAAACACTTATGAGCAAGGACTACTTAAGCAAATCAATTTTTTGGACTTGAGCTTTAAACACCATGTACTTTTCTTATGAGCTATTGTTTTGATTGCAATTGCAGCTGACTGCTAGGACTGCCTGGACAACAAGAGCCTAATTTGCAGAACATGTTGGAATTCTGATGTTTCCTTTCTTTCACTTAGGGATAGGATTCAGCTATTTTTTAATTTATTACTATCTTTTTATTAAAAGTAAGTAAATTTCAAAACTCTAAGAGCTGTGTTAGAAACACCTGGAAAAAGTCATCTCAGAAGTACAAGGTCAAAGCACCACCTTCATGCTGGTTCTGACCTCGTAGATGCAAATACATGTACAGGGACCCAGTGAAAGCAGGGCTCTACAGAGACATAGTACTCAGCACAAATGCTTCTCTTTTCAGATTCAAGTTTTAGACATAAATTTTACAGTGTCCTCAAGGGATGGGCAGAGGAGGGCAGGAAAAGAAAAAAAAAAGAGTTAAAAAGTGTCTTTCTGAACACAAAGTCACTGCAAAAAACCACGCAAGACTGCTGCAGGAAGAATAACTGATGATTCAGCTCTGGCTGCAACCTGGAATTGCACAGGTTTTCTGTGCTTCAGG
>VFFE01007242.1:133276-239513 GCA_008921705.1 Burhinus oedicnemus | reverse complement strand
TACAATTTAAGGAACCCTGATAATTAATTTGCATCATAATCTTACAGATAGTTTTTATTGCTGGAAAATTAGCTCCAAGTTAAATCCAGCATTTTTGCAAGACAGTTATGAACCGCTAATCCTTACGATGGACAGGAAAACGTGGCAACAGGTAATACTTATATCAAAGGAGACATGAAAGTGTATGCTGGAGCTCTGATCACAGAGAAAGCTTTCAATAGAAACACTTACGAGCAAGGACTACTTAAGCAAATCAATTTTTTGGACTTGAGCTTGTCCATGTACTTGAGTACACCATGTACTTTTCTTATGAGCTATTGTTTTGATTGCAATTGCAGCTGACTGCTAGGACTGCCTGGACAACAAGAGCCTAATTTGCAGAACATGTTGGAATTCTGATGTTTCCTTTCTTTCACTTAGGGATAGGATTCAGCTATTTTTTAATTTATTACTATCTTTTTAATAAAAGTAAGTAAATTTCAAAACTCTAAGAGCTGTGTTAGAAACACCTGGAAAAAGTCATCTCAGAAGTACAAGGTCAAAGCACCACCTTCATGCTGGTTCTGACCTCGTAGATGCAAATACATGTACAGGGACCCAGTGAAAGCAGGGCTCTACAGAGACACAGTACTTGGCACAAATGCTTCTTTTCAGAGTCAAGTTTTAGGCATAAATTTTACAGTGTCCTCAAGGGATGGGCAGAGGAGGGCAGGAAAAGAAAAAAAAAAGTTAAAAAGTGTCTTTCTGAACACAAAGTCACTGCAAAAAACCACGCAAGACTGCTGCAGGAAGAATAACTGATGATTCAGCTCTGGCTGCAACCTGGAATTGCACAGGTTTTCTGTGCTTCAGGCTGTTTTTTCTTTATGGTAGACAAGTAACTTAGAGATAACTTACTGGCATGGCATATTTCCAGTATATTATTGGCCTACAAACTAACACTTCCAACAGCTGTGGAAGATCAGATTTTGAACACAGACTCTTAACATCTGCTGACCTTTACAATAGGCAGAGTAGATCTAAGTGAATAATCCAGGTGGTTAAGCTGGCATGAGAATGGATAAGCTTTTATACCATGCACTGTTCTTATTACAATAATCACTGTAAAGATGAATTCACATTGTGGGTAATTCCTTATCACAGTGAACCAGGAAAGCCTATTGCCCAAAGTCAATGCCTTAGATTGAGACTTGTATCTCAGCATGTATTTAGAGTGCTCTAACAAGTGCGTCTGTCTTGGGCATCTTTTTTTGCTTTTTGGACAGCCTAGTTATTCTGAGATTAGAGATGATCTAAAAGCATACATTTTCAGAGTTACAATACAATACAAATTGTCTTCTCCACAGAGAAGGTGGAGTTACTGAACGCCTTCTTTGCTTCAGTCTTTAGTGCTCAGGCCAGCCCTCAGGAGTCCCAGACTTACAGGTAACAGAGAAAGTCTGGAGGAAGGAGGACTTTCCCTGGGTTGAGGCGGATCAAGTTAGAGATCAGTAAAGTAAACTGATATCCACAAGCCCATGGGTCCTGATAGGATACACCCACAAGTGCTGAGGAGGCTGGCAGAAGTCATTCCTGGGCCACTCTCCATCCTCTTTGAAAGGTCCTGGAGAACAGGCGAGGTGCCTGAGGACTGGAGGAAAGCTAATGTCACTCCGGTCTTCAAAAAGGGCAAGAAGGAAGACCTGGGAAACCACAGGCCAGTCAGCCTCACCTCCATCCCTGGAAAGGTGATGGAACAGCTCATTCTGGACATCATCTCAGAGCATCTGGAGGAAAAGAAGGTTATCAGAAGTAGCCAACATGGACTCACCAAGGGGAAGTCATGTCTGACTAATCTGATAGCCTTCTACAATGGTGTGACTGGACAGATAGATGAGGGGAGGACAGTGGAAGTTGTCTGCCTTGACTTCAGCAAGGCTTTCGACACTGTCTCCCACAGTATCTTCATAGGCAAGCTTAGGAAGTGTGGGTTAGATGAATGGACAGTGGGGTGGATTGAAAACTGGCTGGCAGATAGAGCTCCGAGGGTTGTGGTTAGTGGCACAGGGTCTAGTTGGAGGTCTGTGACAAAAGTTGTGTTCCCAATCCTGTTCAATATATTCATCAATGACCTGGATGAAAGGATAGAGTGCACCATCAGCAAGTTTGCTGATGACACAAAACTGGGAGGGGTGGCTGACACACCGGAAGGCTGTGCATTTGGGCAGTGCATCATAACCTACAGTAAAACAAACCCCACCAAATAAACAAAGTTGCCTGAAAAAAAATGTGCAAGGGGTATTAACGCTTGGAAAATTCACAGCTTCTCCTAGATGTTTCATCTTTCAGGGGTGGCAGGGGATCCACAATTTTAAAAGCAACAAAGCAGCACAAACACTGTAAATACTGGATGATTCTGAAGTTATATTTACAGCATACAGTTAAACCAGAATCAGGAAGAGAGCAATAAAATAAGCCGCAGTTTGATTTAGACAACTGCAAGATCTGTTTAAGGATTAACTAATGCAGGACTGTATTTGCACTGAACACCAAAAAAACAGTAATCTTCAGCTAAATAAGATATATTTTCAGATATCCAATTTATTTATACACAATTTTGCACGGTGTTTACCTTTCAAAATTTCTGTACGGACAAGTACCCAAAGAACTACCATTACAGAGCAAATTTGCTAAGTCTTAATGTAAGAGATCAGTTCATCTATGGCCACGAAATTACAGAAGAAGTTTTGCCTCTCTTAAATGCTCATCTGCAAAACTAAGAAGGAATTTGGAAACAGGATTTTGAAATCTATATTGATTAATAGCAAACATGCATTAAGTTTGGGTGGAGGGAACAAGAGAACCATCTGTACATTGTGTAGTTAGCCAAGTTGTAGGATGCTTTACTTGCGAGATGATTAGCAGGAACTATCACAGTTTTGACTCATAAATGGCAGATTCTATGTTTGGGCTGAGGTCACTCAACTTCAACAAAACCAAAAATAAGCTTGCAATAGCTCCATCCATTACAGCATCACACCTTAAAGGGAAATATACAGGGACAGTACAACCAAGGTGTTAAAAAAGGAAAGATCACATAGTTTAACAGATAATGACACTAGAACTAGGAGGTTTGAGTCTTAAGTAAAACATAAAACCTACACTGGAGACCTGGACTTTCTAGGGGCTTGTGAAACAGTTTCTAAACTGTACGGGGTCCCTCCATTCACTGACCTAACAGATAATTGGATATGGAGAATACTTAGAGCTGATTTGGGTTGAAAGATAAAAAAGTCTGGTAGAAGCTTTGTAATTTTATGAGTTAACATTAGAAGAAACAACTATGGTTATCTAATATAACAATTCCCGTCTAACATTAGCCATGTACTTTCATCCACTTATGCCAAATAACTGGGGTTTGGCTAAAGCCTATTTTCTGGAAAGGAATTCAGTTCTGACTTGAAAGCTTCAAGAGAAAGACAAGCTCACTTCCCAGCTGTAGTTTGCCCCGGTGATTAGCCATCCACACTTCTAAAAATCTGGCAGTGTTTTCTAGCTTTGTTCTCAGCTCCCAGGACTGAGGGGGGATCCTAGGCTTAAGCTCCCAGTTACGGCTTCTCACACCAGCTCTGTGACTGCCAGCATTTCTCCAGCTACAAGCAAGTGTGGTTCACTGAACTGCATGCAGCACTTTCAGAGGAGCTTTCAGTAAAAACAACAAAAAAAAAGTTTAACTTTGTATTCAAAGAAACAAAAAAGAAAACCCCACCCTAAAATGACTGAAGAGCTACTCAAGTTCTCCCGTAAGGATTCATTCTTAACTGATAAAAATCCTTTTTCCAAACAAGACAGACCTCTACTGTTGGACAAACTTACTGCAAGCTTAACAAGCTTACTCATGTCCTCAGAATAATTTTATTGCTCTAGTTACAGGTTATAGCTATGCACTGCAACTCTTGTTGGAGCGTAGTGGCATGACACCTCTGAGGTGGCTTTATAGCAAAGGTAGCCATGCACAAGGAGATGAGGTGAGGAGTCCCTCCCCACTAACGCATTTCTTCCCCTGGCGCCATCTGATGGAAACAAACATGCTCAGAACCTCATGATGAGCCACCCTTTGTGGTACTGCTGTTGCTGCTTAAAATAAGGTACTGTAGATCTAAGCAACAGGCTTCAAAGATGGAATAACTGAAACTAATAAATTTGAAGAGAGTAAGATGAATGCATATACCACAAATATCAAAAATGCCTCATTGCAGCCCTGCTTTAGATTGATCTGAACTGAGCTCTGTGACACAGACTAATACATGTCACCCAGCTGGGTACAGCATCCCAAACAGCATTCCAACCCTGCCAAAGTTAAGCTGACAACTGTACCCAGATTACCTAGTGCCAGTCTCCCCCTCAGATCCCTACACTGCACCACAGTTAGTGGTCTGCAACATTGCTATATCCCTGTGACGATGTTCCCACCACTGTGCAAGAGTTGACAACATGGTTATTTATGCTATTAAGAAACAACTAGCACTTCCCTTGCACCTGACATTCAAATGGCAGACTGTGATTCAAGAAACACAGAATGAATCCTTCCCTCACTCTTTAAAGCCAGAATAGGGGGAAAACACATGCTAAAGTCCTGATTGTTAGAATCATTTAAGCTGGAAGCAACCTCTAGAGGTCATGTGGACCAACCTCATGTTCAAAGCAGAAGCCACTCCCAAGTTAGAGTGGGCTCAGACTCTGTGGCAGACATGGGGTAATTATGGGTTATGGGTTTGTTTTGGGGCAGGATTTGAGGCAAGGGGGAGCTGTTTCTTTTCATACTTGGCTGGGGTATGACTGTGCGGAGAATTAAGATAAAGCCTTGCTACAATAAAGTAAATAATTATAGCTATAATACTTATTCTCTAAGATGCACCTCAGTGTTATCATCTGCAACAGACCTACACCGCATCCAGTTTTGTTAGGGTATAAGGATACAAGACACATCACAAAGGATTTTAAAATACAGATATACAAAATTTATTTGGAAGCTCTGCAATAGCTTCACTTCAAGACTAGAAATACTTAGTTGCCATGGTTAAGTTTCACCCTGCTTTTTGGGTTTGTTTCAACTCTCCAAGACCTGCTCTCTTCCTTTCAAGAAGGTAAAGACACTCAACAGTTACCACTAATTAAAAGGCACAGTATTACATTAGTCTTAGTACAGGCATCATCATCAATGCCCAAAGTGTGACAGTAACGTGACTGAGAGTTCCATCTATGGAAAACGGGGTGAATGCCTGCCTTATATAACGTGGAAATATGTCTTTGACAGCCTAAACTCAGCCAGCTCTGGAAGGAATTCACCCCAGGGAACAAGGGATCACAATTTCCAAAATAGCAGGCTCCCAAGGTTGCACTGCTCACTACAGCAACAGTTCTGCTCGCTCCCAGAAAGATGAGCCAGTCATACAAGTGAGCTATCTAACGTCTGAACTGATATGTTGTTAAGCATCAAAACCTTTGCGGCATCCTAAGTTTAAAGTAAGTTTTACTGAACTTTGCAGGAGCTTCAGAAGCCGACTGTTCAGTTTCACTGAACCTGCACTAGGTGTCAGCATTGCCCGCGGTACAGCAGGGCTCCCCCAGCTGAATCAGGTATTCCTGAAGCCCTGCACTGTGCTTTCCTCCTAGACAAATAAGGTTCACGTTTGCATAACACTATTAACAAGAATAAAACCTGCTTTTTGTTCTTACAGACAAACGTTAAGAAGCAACGTGTTTTGTCTTTAAAATGTATTCTCTCTCAAAGCTGAACTAGTCTTGTAACTAGATCAAAGAAAAGTTAACAAGCAGGTTAACGCGTAGCTGCAGTAAGTGCAATCTGGTTTCTGTAGGGAAACAAAGAAGCTGGCAGACTTCTGTACTTATTTTTGGGAACATAAAATTTCCCAAGAAGAAACGCAAAGTCATTTCGCAAGCAGCAGAACTAACAAAGCCTGTTTCCCAACAGATTTATGGCTATCGTCCCTCAGACTCCTTTCTTCCTCTTGCCTGTTTGGACAGGGACACAGCATACAGGTTTCCTCGCCTGCTTGTTTCACTGAATAGTATGTACTGGCTTGTGGCCAAGTACAGGTCTGCTTTTTCTTCTCTTGCTAGAGCACTGCTTTGAGGCTCTCACCTCTGCTCACCCATCAACTTTCACAGAACCTTTGAGAACAGAGGTCTAAGTGCCTACCCCTCTCTCAAGTCCGACTGAAGCTGGCCATAGCATTCAAAAGTTACTACTGGGGATGTACTATCAGTGTGATTCTGAGTGTTGCTTCCCTAGAAGCAGGTTAAAGATCTAATCAAGTCTATCAGCCTTAGCATCCTTCAACAAACGGCTGCATAATTGCTTGCTTACAGGTCATGCAGTCTCACAGTATGGGAGTTTTCAGTACAGTTGTTTAAAATAGCAGACTTATCTTTGTCCCCATGGCAACAGACTCTGGGCATGTCCACACTGCAGTTTATTTGCCAGCTTCGGTCTAGCTAGTTCAAGGAAATATAACAATACATCCAAAGTACTATGGGTTAGGGTCTTCAGACACCACATACACGTTCATTAGCTAAAGCTCATGCTGCCATCCCTTAGCTACTCCTGGTACTGAACCTTCCTATCCCACAGCTGCAGAAAGACCACAACCCACTACAGAGCAGCACCTGGTAAGAAATGTACATCATGTTATCTGAAATTATTTCAGTGTGCATTTTAGAGAAGTGTAATGTATTCAAATAACTTTAAAAGATACGATGTGTACATTCTGTGTCTGCCCTCCCCCCAAAAAAAAACCCCAACAAAACAAAACCCAAAAAACCCAGTCACTTAAGATGTCTGTGACTAATACAGACACAGGACAGGAGAGGCAACTCTTCCCATGGCACAGATGGAGGTACCCAGGAGACTTTTTGCTTCAGTTGGCCCTTTTGCCTGTAGATGTTTCCAGGTATAATGTTAGGCTAAAATGCTCATTGGCCCTAGTAAGAACATGTCTGAATCCATCTTATCAGGCTAATACTAAAAAAACTAAATAAAACCTCTGCTTTGCTTAAACAAAAGAAATTCTATGTTGTGCCAGAGCAATACATGATGAAAGTTATTTTAGTCAGCTTTCTCCCATAAGCACCCAAACCTCTGGGGTTTAGGCTACTTTTACATTTAAAGTTGCCTCAGCTTTATTCTTCAAGTTAGTCAGAAGACCAGATGAAAAAAGTGGATGCATCAAACACCTTTGTATACCACTAGTACTACCTTCAATCACTGAATACTTCTGCTAATTCACAGAAGCTGAACTGCATCCCAGCAATAAAGAGCACTCAGGCCCCTGCACTCACCTGGGGAGTGAATTATGCCCCTTTCCATGTCTTCAAGCAGTGAGGAAAGCTGATCCTGGTCTCCCATATCCGCTTTCTTGTGAGAACTGGAAAAGTCACACAGGAAGCTCCTCTGCTTCTACTTTAACAGATGTAGTCTACTATTTATGTTGCCATATATGAAGTGAAAATGTTTCAGAAACAAGGAGAAGTTATTCATTTCAGTCTTGAAGATATTCCTTTTGTTACAGTAACTTGCCATATGCAACATGTAGATACATTTGGGTGCCCAGATCAGCTGAGTCTCCATAAACACCATACCAAACTCTTGACTTTTTCTAGCCTCCTAAGGACAATATTTTTCCCATCAGATCAAAAAACTTACTGTTCTTCAAATCTACATGTAAAACCTTGGGCCCTCAAGGCAGTCCTCTCTTCTTCAGAGGACAGCAATATCTCTCCCCTAATAAAGTGCAGCACACATACAGTCTTCACCCATGAGCTTAATCAGAAAAATCAGCTAGTCCCTAGGCCAGATACTGAAAGGCTAAAGGGTTTTGCTGTTGATGAGACCATAAGCAAGAAGATCTCTTCTGTACAAAAAAAAAAAGTGCTACACACTCCCAACCCCTGTAAGCAAGTCTTCCACTGTTTGCTATCTTCTTTAAATCTCTGGAGTCATGAGATCAGGTGAAACTCCAGTTTTCATTATCTTTTCTGAAAATGTTTAACTTGTTCAGCTGTGAAAAGTCCAGCAGAAAAAAATATTGGTATCGCATTACATGATCTTACTTTTGCTTTTTACTTTTACAGAGAGATGAAAGTTAGTTTTAGCAATACAAGTTAGTGACCCTAAAGTCAAGTGACCGATGTTTGGACATTGCATGATGCCCAAGTATAACTGCAGAAGAAATAAGAGCTAAGAGAAACAGTGCAGGAAGAGTTACCCCACTTTTTCCAAGACCTCTCTAGATGATCAACACAGCACAGGATTTCAGACAGTTTCTCCATCCACTGTGACTGAAGAAAGACAAAGCCTAGGTTCCCTCCTTCAGCTGCAGACCAATTCAGACACTAATCACCCTGCAGCTGCCAGAGGGGAGGCATCCAGCACCTGTATTCTCTGCTGCAACCAAGTGAACAGGATTTGCAGGTGCTCCCCATCCTCCAGAAGGCCTTTTATTACTACAAAAGGAACACCCTAATCCAAGTTAGATTTACTCTTCAAAATGGCATAAGCCATTATATCCAGACAGCTAGGGAGAACAGTCCTACACTGCTTCTCCTGCAGTCAGCATCTCCCTTGTATAGTGCTTATGGTGTCATTAAATGCTTCCCCCAGCTGCCAGCTGGGGATACAGAGCTGCTGCATCTCATAGGAAGAAGCTCTTCCAACTGTTCACAGAGGGTGTGTGTACATTAGTTAAAGAACAACAAAAAAAAGGCAAGGAAAGTGAGCTAGGCAAAGCAGTATTTTAATGGTCCATTTCTCTCCCAGGGCCTGGGACTGATCTCATCCCAGCAGTACAGCTGAGATACTGCACCCCTGCTCAATGGGGAAGGACTGAAAGCTCTGCTCAAATCAGCCTGCATAAGCACACTGTGAAACATTTGGTCTGCACACATGAGTTTCCTGCTGGACAGTCTGACATACAAGTAAGCATATAGCTGCCTTTCTGTCAATAAAACTGAAGGCTAAGACCTTCAGCAAGGGCAAGGATTACTATGCCAGGAATAAATTATCAAATTTAAGAGGAGGCTCTGTAGATTGACATAGAGCAACAAGCTTCCCCCCCTTAATATCTACACAGCAAAGAAAAAGTTAACTTGGCTAATCTAGAAGCACCTTTACCTCACATTCATAACTGAGTCATAAGCAAAGCCAGTTGGAAATAAGGCTCACAATTGTTCACTGATATTTACAGTTGTTTAAGTCACCAAATGGTAACATTTGTTTTGTCCACTTGTACATAAGTATGCTTACAACACACTTTTGAAGGCCACCAAGATACTAACATAAATAAAATGCAGTTGTAATGCCTTGATGGCAACACGAAGACAATTATGTAGGAATATTTAGCGAACAGGTACAACATACAGGCCACTACAAAAAACCCAATAGCATAGAAGAAACACGGAAGGCATTTCTGGTTTTTAAGCCTACTTCAGCTCATTCTGCAATAGCCAGGAGATGTTCCACTCCAGCTACAGTGGGTGGGAGTTAAGCATCAGATAGTTCCCAAGAAAACATCCTGTGCCTATCCCCTTATACCACCTTGCAAGAACCACCACAGTCCCAGCATCAAACTGGGCAAACAGGTAAAGCCACCATTTCAAACATGTAGCAAACACTTTCCATAGCCCTAGATATTCCTGAAAGTGAACTCTGGTGGAAAGATAAAACATTTCATGGGCAACCCGCTCTGTACCTGTTATCAGAGCCCAGTGTACAGTTACTTAATTAGCATCTATACTACTAGAAGAGTTAAAGATGAAAAACTCAGGTCCCTACAGTATGTTGCCAGTCTACAAGACTTGTAACTAAATGCAAGTTTCGGGCTTTTCAAAGAAACTTTGTCAAATTTTCTTCCAAAGCTGATGGGGCAAGTTAGACTGCTTTAAGTGAACTGTTAAAAGAAAGGCTAGTAGAATCTGGTAAAATGTGTAAAAACAAGAATAAAGCAGAATCATTTCTAATCAGTCACAACAGTGAATCATCATCCAGTTAAGAGATAAACAGTTATGCTATATGGAAGCTGAACTTAAAATTTCTTTTCTCTCAATTCAGACATTCTAGCTAGTTTTCTATTCTTTGCCACAGTTAGAGCTTAAAATATTCAGGCTCTTAGAGCTACATTTACAAAAAAATTTATTGCAGAACTAAAGAGTTAGAGAAGTCAAAGTGAGGATCTGGGAGCCACAATTAGAGAGACTCCTGGCTGATGATCTGATGTGCTTGAGAACTCCTGCTTGCCTGTCTGAAAAGAAGGTAAGTTTTCAAATTCCTGTTTCAAATCCAGGGAAGCTGCACAGTTGCAAGGACAGGAGCTGGATTCTGCCCATCTTCTTCATCAACAGGATTGGATAAGTTCCAACTAGACAAAGCCTCGGGGGTTTTCAAATCCTATGACAAGCACAAAGCAAACGAAAGAACATATTTTTCATTTGCACACTAAGTATACACCTCTTGAGCATTTTTAAATTATTAAATATTCTTTTTACACAGTTACTTCAAGGCTACACCAAATATCCCACCCACCCTGCTGCCCAAAGCCAATTATTTATTCAAAGCTGGCTCTGAGAATCAAAGAGGTGTGCAAGTCTGCCAGCTACACACAGCATGACAAGCCATATTTCAGGAAAATGACTCAGTAAGTTCAAAATGTTTTACACATTTAATTAAGCCTTACACTACCTCCAGTTGGCAAGCGGGAGTATGAATCATGGAAGCTAGATCACAGGAGCAAACTCAAAGCAACAGAAAAACTTAACTGCTTACTCCTGGAGCTGAACAATTACTTACTACAACGAGAATCCAGGTTGAAACATCTTGCTTCATAGGGAAGTATACTGTGGATAGGAAGTAGGGGAGAAAAAAGAAAGAGAACTGCCATAACTTGAAGCACAGATGCTACAACCAGTGCTAGCAGAGGCATTGCCATCAAGCCGCCTTCTAATCCTCAGTATATTGTCAACTGATTGCAACACTTACCTGCTGCCTCCCTTTAGTGTTTCTACAAAGTCATCTCCAAGAAAAGATGGCACATCAAAGCCAAAGACTACCATGAAAAAGTAGTGGTAACATCATTAACATGAATTTTTGTGTCATCATTGTGCGCATCACTGCATTTACTCAGTGGTTACCATATTTGTTATTTATGACCCTCTTTTACATACCATAAGACACTGCAATATCCTGAGCTTCTTAACAAGAATATACCTTAAGATGCAATACTGAGCTAGACTACTAGTAAAAGAGATCAAACTTGTACAACATAGGCCTGGTTATAAGATACAAAAGTATTATGCAAATATGTATATTATCCTGTTGTTCATGGCTTGCCCATTCCCACTGGTGACAATCAGCTGAAGCAAATAAGAATACAGAGAAGAGACCTCTAACATCTGAGGTCCCACAAGACCACAGAAAAACATGCAACAGATATTTAGTTTACAAGGATCCACAGAACATCCATAACATGCTGAGCTATAAGCTACTTCCCATCATGCCCTAGAAAAAGTTAGAGCAATAGCAAGTTAAAAAGATATATATATGCACCACTAGTTCATTGCAAGGAAACAGAAGTACAGTCATTGTCCTTTGCGCTCTCTCACAGTTTGAAATGTCTAAAGTAGTTGGCAATGAAATAGTAAGTTCCCCTGTGTTTGCAGTGCTATTTGTGTATCCTCTTTATCATCACTGTGCTGATCTGCAGGATGACTAGCTTCCCATGTTGACAAGGGGTCCCTGAGTTCAGGGCCACTATCAAACATCAAGAGATGCAAACTGAAATACCTCCACTTGCTACTTGCACCTACGGCTCAAGTTATACAAAGTTGGTACAGTAAAGACAATATTCATACCTGGTTAGTGTAGAGAACTAACATTTCTCATATTGTTCTTATTTCTTTTCCATTGCATTGCTAGTAAGACTGCTGTCACAAAGAAAGGATCAATACAGTGATGGAAGTGACAGGAAGGCTACAACATAGTACTGCATCCTTCTTCCCAATATAACAATGAAATGGTGATTTGGAAAGAGGCAAATAGCTCTACATACTTTGCCCTTAGCCAGCAAGCCTTGTGTATTGCTGCATATGAGCAAAAATTGTCAGTCTCTTACTAACACCAGGAAATGGAGTGTATTGCCTCTAATGCTGAACAGTCACTTTTTTTTTTTTAAGAGGTTGTTGCCTCCTTTCAGGATCTTGGAAAACAGCAGCTCAGAAACTCAGTGTGCTCCATTCCTGCCACTGACAACACCAGCCTCTACATTGTTTACATGGTGTCCAACCATGGCTCCAGCATATCCTCACTCTGTCTCCACCACTCACCTGGAATTGCAGCTCGATTTCACACAGCTGTCCTGAAGACAGAATTACAACCCTCTTCCCCTGTCACCACCGCACAGACAACAGCCTTGTTTACTCCAGAAACCAGCAGTTTTTTAGCTACTGGGTGACAGCCTCCAGAGGAAAGGCTTTTCTCCTTCTGTCCCTTAAAACACACACCACAAACATGACCTTCACACAGAGTCAGGATCTATCACTGTTGTCACTTCAACCAGCACAAAGTCATACAACTGAGGGCATATGTCCCACAGGACAAAGACAAGAGAAGAATAGAGGTCTCCATTACAGCAGTGGATTCAGGTGTTTCACAGACATGCTTAGAGCTACTTCCTTCATCAACTTGAAGCCATTATGAAATGTCCTGGCAGATGCAGTTACTGTCCTCCCCTAGTCAAAGAGCACTGGCATTAAACATGTGGCTCAGAAGAGATATTTATGGTAGAGGCTACAGTGACTTTCAACACCTGTCTCACTAATGCACTTCAAGCTTCAGGCAGCCACACTTGCTCTGTAGAAGGAAAGATTAGCTCTTCAGCCATTCCCACACTATGAATCTGAACAATGCCAACCTCTTCAGCCCAGCTATTCAGCAAGCAAAACTTTTCATGCAAGCTTAAAAAAAGCCTAATTCAAACCAGTAAATAAGAGAAAGGCTGTCACCTTGTCACACCATTTCATTTGCTTTTACATCCACAATAAGACCTTGCACATCAGGCCTGGCTATCAAGTCATATTTATTTGGTATTGTGCATTACTGCTTAAGCATTTGTTGGCTGTTGGATTCAGATGTTTAAAGGATTTGATCACTCATCTCCATATCTTCTGTAAACAGCTAACCACACACGGCAAACTGACAAATGCTATTCAGACCTCTAATCCATGTTAATCTCCCATTCACTCAACAAGACTGCTTCTTATACCCTATTTCCAGAAGAAGAAATCTCTCCCTGTGAAACTAAAGGCATGCTGTGGAGTTTCACAGTCCCCTATCCGTCATCATGTCCATCCGTCGTCCCCCCCGCCCAAAGTGTGATAAAACCATTTGCCAGGCTAGGAAAACTGACACCAGGAAATTCAAGAGGATACTTGATGATCTTAAAGGTCCGTTCCAACCTAGACAATTCTATAATTCTATAGACTAATTAGATATAGAAGTAAACCCAGACACACACCACATTCTCCTGCCCTGACAGATTTTCTGACTCCATTCCTCTGGGTCAGGTGTGCTCCGTGCATCTAGTGCAAGTCTACAGCAACCCTACCATATTTAAAGGAAATAGGTAATCCTTCAGTTTTCCCCTAAAAGTAACAGCATTATACATATCAGGCCTAGGTATTCAGCTTTGACATGATCTTCTCCAAGTATTTGGTTGCTAACAGTGCAAAAGATCATTCAGGCACCTGCAGAGGGCCTAGACGGTTGTTTGAGAAGGAACCCCCAAGCACACCTCTGCGTGAATCAAACTACTTAGCACCCAGCCCTGCTGGGATGGAGCTCTGACCTTGCTTGGCACCAAAGAACCAAGGTTACATCTGGACAGCACTGCATGCTGACAAAAGCAGGACAGACCAAAAGAGGCTACCGTAGGAAAACTTCCCTCTGGATAGGCTCAATTACCCCCACCCTCTGCAACCAGCTCCTCTGCAGTGCTGCTGCAAGCCAGACTTCAGACAGGTTTCACCTCAGAGGTGCAGTCAGGAATACTGCAGTTAGGAAGCTGGAGAGTGCTAAGCATCACCTTGCTCTAGCTTTGATTTTGGGAACAGAAGTTAGCCCTCTTCCCCTTCTAAGGAGCCTCCCAAAAATAACCTGAAAGGAGACCAAGAATTTCTAAGACATCCTTGTTAGCTAAAAGCATAAATAAGCGTATACATATGTATACACACACTCCCTTTACCATTCCTTCTCTGTTCAGCTGGGCAGAGTGCTCAGAGTAGCTTTCAAGACCACAGCTCCAGCATTTCAAGCAGGGTGCTCTGCGCCTTTAGCTACCAGTGCTGTAAGTCTGTAACACAGCCCTCGGGCACACTATGGGATGTGGAAATTCACAGGTACGCTTCTCCTGTATAAGTCCAAAACAGTTTCCAGATGACAGACACTCAGAGAGGGCTCACTGATATAACCAAGACACTACTTCTGCAGTTTAAGTCCTTTGTATCAGGTCCCTCTGTAGGAAGGGTGACTCACAACCTTTAGTCTCCTTAAAAAATAAAAATATTAAAGTAAATTGTGTTAAAAGCTGCTCTAATATGTACTGTACAAGAAGTCTCTCTCAAGACTGTTTATCATAAGAGACTTTACAGGAAAATACAGAAGATGATGCAAATTAAACACGCATGTTTATTAGCACATTTGAGTGGATTGCTTCCTGGTATAACAGTCTCATGCACAAGAGTATCAGCTTTAACAGTACTGTATTGCTGTTCTTCTGTTTGGAGTATTTTTTTCCATAGGAGGTATTACTAAATATATTAGGATTACCTTCTCACCACAGTTGAAAACTGAGAATTGGACAAAAAAGGTAAAAGAGTTTTAGGTGAGTAAGTGTTGAGAACCCCCCAGTTCCTGATCACTGGAAGCAAGAACTGTGGTCACTACAGTGTACAAAAGGATCAGACTATTTAAGTGCCCAAATATGAATAAATATGCTTGAACACCACACTTAAAACTCAGGGCACCACAAATAACACCAAGACATCAGTGAAAGGCATAAACTGTACTTCAATCATCCCTTATACACACAATCACCAATTAGTACACACTGTGCTTTCCCTCCCCTTGTCTTTTTGAAGTTTGGTAGCAGAAAGAAGAATCCTACACTGGACTAAAAGAACCTAGTAATCACTCTAATTACTGACCTCACACAAACATAGCAATTAAAAAGGGGAGAAAACAGCTATAAAATAAGGATGTAAATAGCAGTCAGGAAATCCAAGCCTATTTTGGATGATACAGGTTCAGAATTTACCTTTTACTAAGCTCCTCACCTACACCTAGAATAAAAATGTTTAGAGGACTTAAAGTTTTAACTTCATATAATTACAAAGAGGTCATTTGATCATGATAGCTACACTTCAAGAAACTTAGATATGCAAGAAATTCTATATAGATGCTGGGTCAAAGTTTTGAACAGCTGGGAACTTGCAGTTAGCTTCACATAGGCAATACTGTACAAATACCCACCTGCAACCCTAGACACCAGCTTTTCTCTGGTGTTGGAACTCTGTCTCTTCCATAGAGGTGTTTATACAACGTTAATTTCCTGGCTACCTGTCAGACATAACTGGCCAAATGAGATGAAGCATCTGCCAGTTTTTAAGCATCCAGGTGCTTAAGAGGTAATTGGCCTTCCTCCTTAGCTTCCAAAACATATTTAGAGCAGCAACAAAAAACCACACTACATATTTCATGCACCACTGTAAATTTCAACTTAATTTTTGTTAAATCCTGAGCGTAGTAAACATGACACTTACTGATCAGACATCCTATAAAACTTGCAGAACTTCTGGGGTTTGATTCATTTGTTCAGACGCAACCAGACTAATTTATTACCCAAAGCTCCCTTTTAGTCAACAGGGAAAACCAGTCAGGTCTTGGATAAAGTAAATTTCACCCTGAAGCACATAACTACTTAGGAACAGAAGCTTAATTCTTGGCATCCACAATGACAACATGATAGTTCTTCTGTGTCTAACCATGTCCATTTGAGAATTATCTTTTCCACAGATGGTAGAGCTACCTTCTGATTTTTCCCCATCAAATCTTTGGAAAAAAGCAGTCAGAGGAAGGCTTTTTCTTCTAGAACAGCAGCAGTGCTCATCTTGCTTCTTTGCCACATCACTTTTTCCTTTGGGGAAAGTTATTTATAAACCTTGGAAGAAGTGGGAAAGGACAGAAGAGGATTCAAAGGAAGAATTCTTGTTTCAACACAAAACACTATGTTCTTAGAAGAGAACAAACCATAGAGTGAGCAGGAACACTAGAGTAAGCTAGGAAAAAGGGAAAACAATTGACTTTCAGTCATGATGAAAAACAGGTTTTCTCACTCTAGAGATGTAACCATCTACGTGTAAATTGTAGTTTGTTTCCACTTTAAAAATACAGCTGTCTAGGAGGCACCACACATCACAGAAACAATTTATCCTCGACTCCAGGGTCTGCCAAGTGACTCATCTCTCCTGATGACACAATTAGTTCATAGCCAGCATACTCTCTTGGGCACCAACTGCATTATGGAACAAGTTAGTTTTCATGAGAGAACGGATTACCACAGATGAACTTTCATTTGTCTTAAGTAATAACTCTTGTTCAAAAATCAAGCAGCCTAATTCTGTGAAGTGTTTTACATGTTGCATATAATTTATCAGAACTTCTTTTCCCCCATTCAGCGTGGCTCAGCTCAGTAGCGACTGCTATGGTCCACTCTACAAAGTATAGTTTAAAAGCTTCTGAACACATGGATTGCTATGCACCCCAGTGTCTGCCCGATTGAGTAAAATCACAGTTGGCCATTTTGGTGTCTACTTAGGAAAAACTTTGGTTGGTTAGCTGTTTATTCAATAACTAAACACAGCAAACCTAAAAAAAAAATCCAACACACACAACCAAACACAGACGCACCCCTCATGCACGGTTCCTGAACTCTGCAGGTTGCACCATCCCACTGTGTCAGTACATCTTGGAGTATCAGGAACAGAGGCAAGATCACTACCACAGCAAAATCCTGATTCAATAAAGGCTCAAGAAGATCACAGCCAACAAGTGTAGGAGTCACACTTCAGCTGTTATCTCATGTAAGCAAAGCTCTGCCACCAATTATAATTATCAGCTACCTTCTCTACCAGCTAAAAACCCATCACCTTGTCACCTAGGGTCTGAATAGATATTGAGACCAAGTTTGGTTTTTGGTTCTTAAAGACCAAGGTTTCTGAGAAACAGGATCTGTTACCCTTTGGCCATGGAAAGAGTAGTTTCAGTGCAGGTTGCCACTCACCATAGATTATCAGTATCTTGGCAACAGCTGCAGAAAGCCAGAGGGATTGAGAAACCCTGAACAAGGTTCATAGACATTTTTCAGAATGTTTTTTTTTTTTTAAATGCTGTTATCCTATCTCTGAGCCACAACAGCACACTGTCTGAAAGCAGTAAGAGTAACTCAAAAAAGTAGCAGAGACTGTGCAATAAAAATAGCTAGAAACCAAAGTTTAACATTAACTTAAACAATTTAGATTTCATGACATCCCATCCAAACATCGCAATTCTTTCAGTTTGTGTAATAACTTTATACACACCACTTTGCCCAAAAGATTTGAAGTTTTCTATGTCTCTATTTGCTGTATGAATTGTATGAGGGGCAGAAGGAAGAAGATCAAAGTAAAAAAACTAAATCAGGTTTTCTTCTTTTTATACTGATATCTCCCCTTTGTCCTGATTCAGCTAGTGAGGACAGTGACAAGAAGTAGTCAGTTTATAAAAAATCAGAAATAACAAAATTCTCTTCCAAAGAGGGCAGCGCGGCTGTTCTCCTGTCAGCTTCCCCTCCAGTGCTGGGATTCTGAACACAAGCTCTGGGGTGCAATAGGAGAAGGAGAAACTGCATTCATTTCATTAGCCCAGTTGTCCCTCTCACAGTTTATCCATACAAAGTCAATGGTGGAATAACCCTTCACCTCCATCAAGGACACTTACATGTTCTATTTTGCATTAAGTTAAACATAAACCAATATTCTGTTAGTTGCCTAGTCAATTTTATTCCAAAACAAATTACAGTTATTTATGTCAAAAAAGTGAGAAATGTTAGAAGACAGGCACTGTGGGTGAATTTCCTAAATATGGTGGGTTTGGGGTTTTTCCCCCCCCCCCAGATTTCTAAAGTCAATTTACAGAGTTATTACCTACCAAATCATTCATAAGAGCTAAGTACTTGAGATTTTAAAAAGTTTCAAATTTACTTAAGGTAAAACAGCTTACACTACTACATAACAGTCTCAAAGGAGAAAACCCCCATAATTTGTTTCTTAAATACATCACCAGTGTAATTTTGTAAGGATCTATGCAAGGTCATCGTTTTCTAGTAATCAAATGAGGGCCTGCATTTGAGCTCACTCAGTATCTACTTTTATAGAACAAAACAAGTCATCCCAGAGAGACCTGTATGCATCCCTGTTTGAGAGGTGCATAGCATAATATCTGGCCTGAAAGTTACTTATTTATTATGATAATGCATTGCTTGATAAGAAAGCAACTTTTCCTTATTTTGAACATTTTTTTAAAGATGGTTCCTTAATTCTGAGGGTTTTGATTTTTTTTTTAAAAAAAATGGAGGAAGGAAAAAGCAACGTGTTCAATAAAGTTGCTAGATAATGACACCACTATAACTAGGTTTCCTTTCTCAAGAATTTTTACATCATGTTATAATTGTTTCTCTACACTGTGTCATACCACTCATTTAATTATCAGCCACCTATTACTTTTTCCCTGAAAGAATAGTCTGTTCCTATGACCCAGGGTTTTTTAAGACAGTACAGACTTTTTTGGTGTGTATATGTATAAAAACAAATAACCAAGAAGCTTCAGTCATTCTCTTTAATAACTTCCTGCCCCAGGACAAGCTTATTGTCTGTGATCATTCCTGACAACAAAAACACACAACTCATGAAGCAGCAGAGAAATTTACAGTTACTCTGTTTTGTAGATCTTCAATATGCATACCAACCTGTGACCTGCAAGCTTAACCACTCAGATGTGGATTATTTCACTTTCCTAAGCAGTCATTATGATCACTATTAAAAACACCCACAACATATGTTAGTTTACATAATGGATTGAACAGTCCATACTATGTGTATTGAGAACTTCAATCAATTGAAGTGGGAGACATGAGGGAAAGTTCATCAGATACTACTGAAAAAAAAAACCAACCACCTCTCCAATTTTGCCACAAAAGCAACTTTTTGAATGGCAGACCAGAGCGTTCTGACCTGCATTAAGTTAGCTGCTTTTTTTTGGTCAGAGAAATGAGGTGATATACCAGCAATTCTAGTACTTACATACAGTGGGTTAAGCTGTTTTGAGATAATCCTAGTGATGATCACAACAAACAGCCTGGAAACAGTCTCCATTGTCTCTGTAGTTGAATACTACTCTAGCACCTTTGAAAGAGGGGCTGTTACTGGCAGTTCGGCATTACACCAGCACGGATGTGCCTCAATACTGTGGTAGGTACCTACTACAGACAACCTGAGCAGGAAGAAGTAGAGGTCTTCCTCAGACAACTGGAAAAAGCCTTATGTGTGCAGGCCCTGATTGTCAAAGGATCCACTTCATCCACCCTGGCATCTTCTGAAAGCGTACAAACAATCCAGGAGATCTCTGCGTTGATAAATGCACTTCTTGACACAGGTGATCAAGGAGCCAATAAGCAAAATGCTTCTGCTGGACCTGATCCTTACAAACAAGGAAGTACTGGTCAGGAATGTGAAGTTCAAAGGCAGTCTTGGTTGCAGTTACCAAGATGACCCTGGAAGGAAGAGGGGTCTAGGACAGTTGGTTAGTTTTCAAGGATCACCTCCTCCAAGCTCAAGATTTGTCCACACTGACCAACAGGAAATCATGCAAAGGCAGCAGGAGGCCTGCATGGATGAACAAGGAGCCTCTGACAAAACTCAGACATGGTAGTGAAGTACATGAGAGGAGGAACCACAGAGAAGTGACCAGGAGGAATATGGAGACTATCCAAGTAGGGCTGGAGCACCTCTCCTATTAAGACAGACAGAGAGTTGGGGTTGTTCAGCCTGGAGAAGAGAAGGCTCTGGGGAGACCTTATAGCAGCTTTGCAGTACTTAAAGGAAGCCTACGAGAAAGATGGGGGGAGGGACTCTTTATTGGGGAGTGTAGTGATAGGATGAGGGGTAACGGTTTTAAACTGAAAGAGGGTAGATTTAGATTGGGTATTAGGAAGAAGTTCTATACTCTGAGGGTGGTGAGACACTGGAACAGGTTGCCTAGAGAAGTTGTGGAGGCTCCATCCCTGGAGGTGTTCAAGGCCAGGCTGGACAGGGCTTTGAGTAACCTCGTCTAGTGGAAGGTGTCCCTGGCCATGGCAGGGGGGTTGGAACTAGATGATCTTAAGGTCCCTTCCAACTCTAACCATTCTATGTAGTGATGGTGTCAGGAAAGCTAAAGCCCATCTGCAGTTAGATCTGGTGAGGGACATGGAGGGCAACAAGGACTGCTACAGGTATACCAGCAGCAAAAGGAGTACCTTTGGTCCTGCTGCTAAGTGGGGAAGTGGAGATTGTGACAAAGGATACAAGGCGGCCAAGGTATCCAGTGTCTACTTTGCCTTGGTCTTTACTGGTAATACCAGACCTTTGGGAATCCCAGGCCCCTGAGACAGGTGGGAAAGAAAGACTTGTCCTTGGTGAGGGAGGGTCACGTTACGGAACTTTCAAATAAACTGGACATATAAAAAAAATCTATGGGACCTGATGAGATATATCCACGAGGGCTGAGGGAGCTGGCTGATGTCATTGTGAGGCCACCCTCAATACTCTGAAGACTCATGGCCATTAGGAGAGCTTTTTGAGAGCTAGAAGAAAGCAAAATGTAACTCCTACCTTCAGAGAAAGAGGATCCAGAGAATTGCAAGCCACTCAGCCTCACCTTGATCCCTGGAAAGGTGATGAAGCAAGTGCTTCTGGAAAGGATTCCCAAACATATGAATGACTAGGAGATAATTTGGAGTAGTCAGCATAGATTTGCAAAGTGGAAAATTGTGCTTAAACAACTTGGCAGCCTTCTGTGAAAAAATGACTGTTTTGGTGGATGAGGGCAGAGCAGTGAGTGGTTTTTTTATCTTGATTAATCAAGGCTTTTGACATTGTGTCACATATCATCATAATCTCAGACAAATTGATGAAATATTGATTAGATAAGTGGACAGCGAGATGGATAAAAAAACTAAACTGCTGTACTCAAAGGGTTGCGATCAGCACAGAGTCCAGTGACTAGAGGCCAGTCACTAGTGGCATACCCCAGGGGTCAATACTGGGTCCAGTATTGTTTAACATCTTCATTAAAAACTTGATTTGGACAGAATACACACTCTGCAAGTTTTTAGATGTTACAAAACAGAGGAACAGCTGATACATCAGACAGTTGTGCTGCTGTCCTGAGGGACCTTTACTGACTGCAGAAATCGGCCAACAGCATTATCCTGAAGTTTAGCAAAGGGAAATGTAAGGTCCTGCACCTAGGGAAGAACAACCTTATGCACTGTTACAGGCTGGGGCCCAAACAGCTGGAAGTCATCCTTGCAGAAAAGGACCCGGGGGTCCTGGTGGACAAGCCAGCAATACACCCTTTTGGCAAAGAAAGCTGACAACACCCTGGGGTTTATTAGAAAAGGTGTTGCCATCAGCTCAAGGGAGGTAATCGTTCCCTTCTACACTGCACTGTTGAGACATCTAGAGTGGTGTCCTATTCTGGGCTCCCCAGTTTCTAAGAGACTGGAACATACTAGAGTGAGCCTGATGAAGGTGAACCACCATAAAAATGATTAAGGGATGAGAGGATCTGACCTAAAAGGAAGTCTGAGAAAGCTGGAATTGTTTTCCTGGAGAAGACAGTGCAGGGGACAGGGAAGGAATGAAGGGTGGATCTTGTTAACACGTATAAGTACCTGAAGGGAGAAAGTAAAGATGACAGAGCCAAACTCTTCTCGGTGGTATCCAGTGAAGTGACAAGAGGCAGCAGGCACAAACCAAAACACAGGAAATCCTATTTAAACATGAGAAAATCTTTTTGCTGTTAGGGTGATGAAACACTAGAATAGGCCACCCAGAGAGGTTGTGGAGTCCATTCAAGGCCCAACTGGATGCAGTCCCAAGCACCTTCCTTCCTGTAGGTGACCCTGCGCTGAGCAAGGCAGGGAGGGTTGGACTAGAGGCTCTCCAGAAGTGCCTTCCAACATCAGCTTTCTATGATACCATGAGCATTTATCATTGTCTTGATAAAAGTAGCACTAGAGCAACAAATGTGAAATTTTCCACTGCTATGGAGGTTTTGTGCTTTCCTCACTGTGATCATTCAGCACAGTCTTTCTTCAGCTCCTAAATGTTATTGCATTAGCTGTTACTGTCATTAGTTATAAAAGCTTGATCTTTCATTGAGGGTCCGATAAATTCATATCCTCTACAGCTAGTGGCAGAGCCTGCAATGCATGCTTGTCATGAGACTACACACAGAGCAACCACCTTTCTTCCCTCCAATTTTATAATTCATATTTGCACAGGAGTACACAGTATCAAGCAGAAGCTACACGTGTCTTTGGAAACTCTGTACAGGAGTTAACAGTAAACCTAGGTCTCACCATTTTCAGTTTTGCCATGCAATTTTCATAGAGCAAAACTTCAGATGATTTACCCAGTTCTGCTTCTGGTTGGACATCAGCACTTCCACTGCATCTCTCCTCTACCTTCCCCTGAGAGCCCCATGCAAGCTTTCAATTAGAGCATACAGATTCCCTTGAAAGGGAAAAACAGCTCAAAGCCACATTACACTCTAGCTTCTGAATGCCATAATTTCAGAGTGCTGTGAGCTGTATTGCACACATGCTCACTATTTTAGAAAGACGTGACAGAATTTTGCTGCCAACTGCACCTGCAAGGAGGATTTGGATAGAGTATCAATGCCTAACTTGGACCTAGACCAAACCACAAGGCATATCATCCTTGTTTAAGTATGCTTGGGCCTCCAAGGATCACATGTAGTCAAACTTACCATTCCCTATCAAAAAAGGCCAGTTTGCCAAAAAGAATCACTTTGCAGAAAAACTGCATCCTGCAAGTCTAAGCGAGGACTGCTGCAGGAGTTTTAAGGTCTCTCAAGGAAATTCCCATCAGCTAACCTGCTTACCTTTGTGGCAGGACAAACGGGGTCCATGGCTTTCAGAGGACCTCTTAGGGGAACACTGTGATGACAGCAACCCTGAGTAATCTAGGTGACAATTCTAGAGCAGAGCTGACACACACTGCTGCTCTAGGACCAAGATGCACCTCAGAAACACTTGCTGTATCCAACAATCCCGTTAATTTATGCCCCCCAAGACATTTAAAGAATTTGTCCATCAACAGCAAGATCAGATGTCAGAAAAACAAGTAGTGCAGTTTTTATAATGCATTTTGCCACCACCTCATTTGTCTGTACTATACACCGGATAGGAGAAACAGCAGGAGGCCAACATAGCCTAAAGCAGGTTATTTACAAGAACATCCTTCAAGCAAATGTGATCCACTGCATCACATGATTTACATTCACCCCTTAAGTCACACTTTAATGTTTCCTGAAAAAAATGGCTTTGAGCTTGGGCACAGTAACAAAGTCACCAGAACAGCAGACTGTTCTTTCCTACAGTACCACTACGGTAAGATGCAAGCTTCATAGAAACAGAACAAGCTTACAGACTAAGCCAGAAAAGGGCTGAAATAACATGACAGCAGCAGAGTAAGGGTGAAAAAACAGTCTATTTTTCTTATTGTCTTTTTCTGTAGTACTGCATAATGAAGGCACATGGAGGAAAGTTAAGTGAAGAGTGAGAGTACTTCTACACTGGACAGTGATATTTCACTGTCGATTTGTTAGTGGTCCCTTGTGTATAAGTTTTATAGTGTGCAAGTGCAGCAGGTTTTTCAGTCAGACATAAGTACATCCTCCTGCTTGGCGTACAGACACTGCAATTGCTTTGCTGAGGCCCGAGTAGACATACAGAAAGCTAAATGCAATTACGGATACCAAATGGCAAATTGTAATACTTACATCAGTAAATGCATCAGAAAGTGAGAGAACACAGGCCTGAGCTTTCTAGGTAAGTAGTCATTACATGCAATATTTTTCTGCCAAGTTTAAAACTTAAGAATTCTAAGATGCATCCCTAATGAAAATTAACTGGATTTAAATTCATTTAGGAAATGAAGGCTGTCTTCACAAAAAAAACCAACCCATCCTAAAACCCAAACCCACAAACCAGAAATTTTATCTTTGGCAATATCCTCAAAGATAACTTGATAAGCCCAGTTACCTGCACTTAATTTCAGCCTCAAGCTTTTTGAAGAGTAATTTAGTGCTGTCTTTTTAAGAAATAGAAAATGAGGGAAAAAAATACATTTGGAAGTCGCATCCATTTCACAAAGTTCAAAACTAAGACTTCTTCCTCCTTTCTATCATTAGAGGGGTTAGAACTATTCCTTTAACACAGAAGAAAGTAACAAAAACTTACCCTTGCACTGAAAACAAAACATCTCAAAGGTAAGCTTGAAATTTCAAGGAGTAAGAGATACTGGGAAGCCTAGCGCGTTCAAAGGTGGTGTCGTGGTTTGGTAGATACTGGCCAGGGCCCAGCACAGTGCAGTAAGTTGTGCCTCTCTGGAATAACCACAGCATTTTCCTTTCAAATGTTCTATCACTTTATCAGGGTCCTGTAGTTGTTCGGGGCTGAAGTCCCAAACCATGGGAGGTGAGAAGTTCTCTAGATACCTGCCCATATTCTCCCACATGCCATGCCACCCATGACTATCCAGCCTCGGGGCAGGTCTCTGGGGGGTAGTCTTAAACAGTTGTTTAACCCTAAACAACACCTGAAACATATTCAGGAGACACAGCGATAGGAACACGCTGGTTTGAGCATCCCAAGGATATTCAAAATTCTCAAAAACTGTCATACCCAGCCCGAAGGAGAAAAGGGAGGCAAAAGAGGTTGGGAAAGTATCCTCCCCTGTTTCCCCCATAGATTGGGTGTGATTATTAATAAATTCTGAGAGACGGTGCCCAAGGTATGGGCAGGCCAGCAATATCACATAAATTCCCCAACATAATCACCTAAACAGCGATGTTATCATATTATAAGTTGATATTGCACAGGACAGCAAAATCATAATCCTGATCCCTCTGCCAGAGGTGATAAACAGCATCACAGGGAGCACATAGAGCAGGTAAGAGTTTACATAACACAGCCATGCGAACAAACGAAGCAGCATTGTGGTCACCAACTATTTAACTAAGTTAATAAATGCATGTAACATTCGTTTTAACAAGTTCTGGTCGGATCTGTCGTTATCTCAACCCTTCGTGGCCCACGTTAGGCACCAAAAAGACTGTCGTGGTTTGGCCTCAGCCGGCAACAGAGAACCACGCAGCTGCCTGCTCAACCCCCGAGGGCGGTGGGGAAAATCGGAAGAAAAAGGCAAAACCCGTGGGTTGAGATAAAAGGCAGTTTAACACAACAGCAAAGGAAAGAGGGAGACAACACCACTAACAGTGACGGAGGGACGCACACACAGGGTTACTGTACCGGCGCTCACCCACCGGACCGCGCAGCCCCAGCCCGCTCCCGAACCGCGCCTTCCTCCCCCTCCCGGCCAGCTCCCCTTTATGGACTGGGCATGGCGTCACGTGGTATGGAATACCTGTGTCCCGGGCCAGAAAATTAACCCTATCCCCGCCGGAACCAGGACAGGTGGCTATTTAGAAGAGTGTCTTTGCAGCCTCCCTTCAATCCTGAAGCGATTCAGTCTCCTTCACTTTTTGGGCTCAGGAGATGCCTAATGATCTTTCAAGCCCACCTTGGTTTACTCTACATGAGCCAGCAGCACCTTGTACTCATACCTGGGACCAGCAGGAGACAGTTCTACAGTCAAGCTTTGCCCTCAGTTCATCATAACAGTGAATGTTGATTTGTTCTCACCTGCTTTCTATCTTCATATCCACTTTCTCTTATATTTGGCATTTAAACACTTTGAGGCAAGACTTGTGTTTTTCTGTAGGTTTGGGGTTTTCTTGGGTTTGATTTTTTAATTTATTTTTTTTAAATCAGCACAATAGTACAATGCTACAATACAAACAACATATTAACTTGAAGGAAAGAGTTAGCTCAGTCTTGCTCTGGATGAAGACCCAGGCTAGTGGACAAACAGGAACGAATTCAAAATTTAGTAGTATCTGGGGTTAATTCATCAGGCACAATTCACAATACACATGCATTGTTATGACAACAGCTACTCTTTTTGAGGTCATTAGAAAAAAATCTTCTCTGCAGGAAATCCATGTCTCAAGTTTTTTCTTCTTTCTTGGAAAACCACCACAAGGATAATATCTGTAGAATAAGATTCCCTAAACTCTAGTTGAACAAGTCTATTCTCCTTTTTTCACTTGACCTTGCAATAGAAACCAAGAAATGGGTTGGTTTTGCATCTTCCAGGCTAGAAACACATGAAGAAGTACCAGAGACATTTTGTTTTCACAAAGGCAGAAGATTTATTATAATAATAATTTCCTAGCATTTGTGTAATCCATGAATAAACAGATTTACCTCTTTTACAGGTTCTTCATCCAGGGCAGCATCTTCCACCACAGGCTAGTGAACAGAAAGGCAAAGAGAGAGGAAAACAAAGTCTTGTAAATATATGTTATTGAGAAAGACACAATTCTAAGCCAAGTACTAGCACAAAATACAGTCAGTTTACTTCTAGTCTGTTAAGTCTAAATTTATACTACTGTAGCAGGCATGTTCAATTCTTCACACTTAGCACAGTTAAGTTAACCTTTCAATCCATGAGGACCTGCTTTCTGCAAGATACATAAAATGCTAAGAGATATAGGAGAAAGCAAGGGCAAACTGGCACTGTTGAAATTGCTGATGAATAGTTAAAACCAGGTTTGGTCATAGAAATTGTACAAAAATGAATGAAGAACTAAGAATTATTCATGACGTGGTGGGCTGACCCTGGCTGGATGCCAGGTGCCCATCAAAGCTGCTCTATCACTCCCCCTCCTCAGCCAGACAGGGGAGAGAAATAATGAAAGGCTCACGGGTCAAGATATGAACAAGGAGAGATCACTCGCCAATCATCGTCACAGGCAAAACAGACTCAGCTTGAGGAAAATGAATTTAATTTATTACCAACCAAATCAGAGTAGGATAATAAGAACTAAACCCAAATCTTAGAAACACCTTCCCCTCACCCCTCCCTTCTTCCCAGGCTTAACTTTACTCCTGAATCTTCTACTTCCCCCTGCCAAGCAGCGCAGGGGGATGGGGAAATCATAGAATGGTTTACATTGGAAGGGACTTTAAGACCATCTAGTTCCAACCCCCCTGCCATGGGCAGGGACACCTCCCACTAGACACGATTACTCAAAGCCCCATCCAACTGGCCTTGAACACCTCCAGGGATGGAGCCTCCACAACTTCCCTGGGCAACCTGTTGCAGTGTCTCACCCCCCTCATAGTGAACCATTTCTTCTGAGATCTATTGTACCCTCTTCTAGTTTGAAGCCATTACCCCTTATCCTATCACTACATGCCCTTGTATAAAGTCCCTCTCCAGCTTTCTTGTAGGCCCCTTCCAGATACTGGAAGGCTGCTATGAGGTCTCCCCAGAGCCTTCTCTTCTCCAGGCTGAGCAACCCCAACTCTCTCAGCCTGTCTTCATAGCAGAGGTGCTCTAATCCTCTGATCATCTTCCTGGCCCTGCTCCAACAGGTCCATGTCCTTATGTTGGGGGCTCCAGAGCTGGACACAGTATTCCAGGTGGGGTCTCATGATAGCAGTGTAGAGGGGCAGAGCTTCTTTTGATGTGGCCCAGAATACGGTTGACTTTCTGGGCTGCAAGTGCACACTGCTGGCTGATGTTGAGCTTCTCATCCACCAACACCCCCAAGTCCCTCTCCTCAGGGCTGCTCATGGTTCACCACATATTGTCTCTGCTTATCCTTCTTCCTCAGGGGAAGACTCCTCACACTCTTCTCTTCCCCTGCTCCAGCATGGGGTCCTTCCCACAGGAGATCATCGTCCACAAACTTCTCCAGTGTGAGTCCTTCCTACAGGCTGCAGTCTTCACGAAAAGGCTGCTCCAGCGTGGATCCCCCGCAGGACCACAAGTCCTGCCGGCAAACCTGCTCCAGCACACGCTTCTCTCTCCACAGGTCCTGCCAAAAGCCTGCTCCAGCAGGAGCTTCCCACAGGGTCGCAGCCTCCTTTGGGCATCCATCTGCTCTGGCACGGGGTCCTCCAGGGGATGCAGGAAGTTAACGGTGGAGCAGTCACCCACCGCAGGCTGCAGGGGGACAGCCTGCCTCACCATGGGCTGCAGGGGAATCCCTGCTCAGGTGCCTGGAGCACCTCCTCCCCCTTCTTCACTGACCTTGGTGTCTGCAGAGTTGTTGCTCTCACATGTTCTCAATCCTCTCTCTGGCTGCAGTTGTGCAGGGTTTCCCCCCCTCCCCCTTCTTACATACATTATCCCAGAGGTGCTACCACCATTGCTGATGGGCTCAGCGCCTTGGCCAGCAGCAGGTCCATCTTGGAGCCAGCTGGCATTGGCTCTATAGGACATAGGGGAAGCTTCTAGCAGCTTCTCACAGAAGCCACCCCTGTAGCCCCACTGCTACCAAAACCTCGCTACGCAAACCCAATACACACGAATAAACTAGAACTAGAGAACTGGCACAGTATTTCTTGCTGAGAAGAGAAAATATGTGTATGCATAGGACCAAATTTTCTAAACACTCATCTCCCATTTAAATATTGTAATTTAATGGGTACTCAGCTGAGTACCCATTAAGCACTGAATCCTTTGCAAAATAGGTAGAAAGATTACACAGATCTTGATCATGCAGCCCATCCTCAGGAAAATATTCCCAAGGCTATAATTCACTACCCCATCCATCCAGCTTGAGAGGGATCAATAACTTTGCCTACCCACAGAGAAATTCTAGACCCAGCAAATATCCCAGTTTTCTTGCTTACTTGTCAGACACAATTAATGACCTCCTGAGTCAACAGGTGAAAGACAAAGGATTTTGCTCCAATCTTCCTTTATACAAACACAATATAGAACATGCCCTCAATGCACTCTTCCTTATCAAGCAATTGATTTGCTATAAATGCTGTCTTTAATATCTGCAAGTCATTCACCTGACTCATGCGCAGGCACTCATAAATGCCTCTATTTTAAAAGGTTTTTTGGCATTAAGGAAGGGGAGGAGAAAAAGGTCCATATGCATAAAAGAATAAAACTGTCTCCCTCCTTGTCTAACTGTGAAAAGCTCTGTGAAAAAGAACAACTTGCAGACAATCATGAAAACATTTTATCCCACACAGATTCAGAGCCTGTGGCAGCTCTCTCCAAGCAGTCCCATCATTAGTGTTTAAGCCTCATTCAGCTCATTAAAGACCAAATGCCTGCGTGAAGATGACTGGTCTTCATGGGCAATAGCCCACGAGAGACAAAGTTAATTTCTATGTACTAGATTTAACCAAACAGCACTTTAGGAATTCAATCTGCAGCATGATTTAAAAGGGTTCTAAGCTATAGCATATCTTTAATGAGCTTAGAGACAGCAATAAGACAATAAACAGCGCTTTGCTCTCATCAAAACTGCAGAAGTTTATGCCTGTGATTCCCTAACCCTCTAAGTGAAATCTTAGCAAGAGTGATAGAATAGTGTAGCTCACAGCTATGGTACTCCTTAAAGCAGGAAACACAAAAAAAACCCAAACCCAAAGCAAACATCTGATTAACTAGCTTTGCAATGGGTCAGTTACACCGGGCAAGGAGACCCGCATGGTTTATTCTGGAAGAAAGGTCTAAATGGTCCTCTACCAACAAAAGTGGTGACAATAGAAAGCTATTGTCCCAAGCAGTGGACATCGGGCCTTAGTGCAGAAGCTTACCCTATGATCTAGGGAAGTTTTTCCCAGAAATTGACGCAGAAAAAGCCATCTGAGCAATGACTGAAGTGTTTTTCTGTCTGGAGCAGAAACACACAAAACAAATTGATTTTAAGAGGAAGAGAAGAAGGAAAGAAGAGAGCAAGCATCTACATGCACTTTGAATACTGTAGTCAATGGAAAGGCACGCTTGGGGCGGGGGGAGAAAGCATCCTTTCTATAATGTTCAGCAGAAAACCGTTCACTATAAGTATAGTTATACTAGTCTTCTCATTGGGAAAGTGATTTAACGGGGGTGTCAGCTGACTAAAACAAAATCAGGAACAATATGCTATTTCCCAGATATAACCTGTTTGTTAACACTCCGATTCCTTGCATCATGCAAAGTGGAACAAGCAGCAGCACTCAGAAGTGACTTACATGACATAAACCTCTGCAAGTCCCTCCAAACTCATTCTTAATGAGCTACACTGGTATCATACATACTTCTGCTGTATTGTTTAAATACACAAACTAACATTCTGTATGAAACCTTTTCCACAATTCAGCAACTCCTCTTTCAAGACAAGTGTTTTGTGTTCCCTGTAGCCTGGCTGGTTAGGTTACACTTCTCTCTGTCCCTCTCCCCAAAACCCTGTTACAGTACTCTCATCAATGAAGCAGGGGGAACGGGGCGGAAGGGAGCATTACGAAGTAAACACAAAACCCCCACACCTCACAAGTTTCACTCATCTATTCCTATCACCTGTTACAAATATGTATCCTGTGCTGGAAACAGCTGACCAAAAATACTTTATTTTTACTGCACTACTCAAGCCCCAGAAAGACTCAGGAATCCACTATGCCCATTGCTGCACAAAAAGAGGATACCATTTTTGACACAAGACAACCTTAAATTGCAGGTAATGAAAACTCTTCGACACAAACCGTGAGCCCATATAGCACAGCAGCCAGCTAGTTATCACAGCGGTGTGTTTCCAGTATGATCCTGAAAGCGCAGCCTTGTGCTCAGAGGTAACGGACAAGGGTCTGACTTTAATTTTGTGCTGATGCTAAAACAAACGCAAGGAAGCTCAGACATCAAAACACAAGCGAGAACCACGGACCTATCCTAGCCTCAAATCAGAGATCGCATACTTCACGTTTAAACGTGAGCCAAGTTCTACTCAGCCCGCTTTGCCGCTTCCCACCCGTTTTACACGCTCCTTCCCCTACGTTCGCCCCAAACCCCCGCAGTACGGTTCCGACCCCAGCCCGGTGCAGGAGCAGGAGGGCAGCCCCGCACCGACGCCCCGGCCCCGGCCGGGCTCCGCGGGGAGCGGCGCAGGCCGGGGCGCGGACACCCCCGCTCCAAGCCACTCCGGCTGCGGGGCAACAGGTTGCCGAGCCCAGCCTCTCCCCCCGCTCTCCGCGGAGGGGGCGAGGGAGCCTCATCGCACCCCGCTTCGCCAGGTTTGGGGCAGCAGCGAAGCGGTTCCCCCGGCGGGAAAGGAGGGGTGGCAGCACCGCATCCCCCGCTCACCTCCGTCTCCATGGGCTCCACCTCTATCCCTTTCCATAGCTCCAGCAAGTGGGCGATCGGCATGCTGGGCGATGCCTGCCAGAAGCCGGGATCAAGCAGAAGGAAAGCGCGGCGGCCGCCGAGGAAAGCGGGAGAGGAGGGAGAAGGTGTCAGTCGGCGCCGGGACACCCGTCGGAGCCCGGCCCGGGACCCTCCGCCCGCTCGGCAATATGGCTCCCCGCCTGCCCGCCGCCGCCGCGCCCCGGGGGAGCCCGCAAGGCGGGGCGCGGCCGCTCCGCAGGCGCGGAGGCAGGGCAAGGCGACGGCGGCGGCTCCGCAGCCCGCGACAGAGCCCTGCCGCCCCGTCCCGTCCCGTCCCCCGCCGCCTGGGCTCGCTTTTAAGCGAGGGGGAAAGTTGATCCCGAGGATGCTGCGGCGGCGGCGGGCGCTGCCATGGCAACGGCAGCGCCCTCCCCCCGCGCCGGGCCCGGCTCCCCCCGGGCCGCCCTCCCGCCGCCGGGGGTGGGGGGGACACACACCTCTGCCCCCCCGAGGAGCCCCGCTGTGTGCCTGGGAGGGGAGAAGGGGGCACGGCTGGGGCCTGGAGGAGGAAATAAAAAAGTTAAAAGGGCAATTTTCCCCCCAAAATGTAACAGACTGATAGCTGGATAGGGAGTGCAGCTAACAGAAGGACATCTGAAGTTCACCAAGCCCGATATTATTCCAGTCTTAAAGAATTATCTTACGTATCACTTGCTTATTTTATTTCTTTGCCATCAAGCCTGCAGAAAAGCCTGTCTATTCAGATGCCGTTTCCTCCTCCTCCTCAGCTCTTGCAGCCCATTACAACCTTGCTATAAACAGGCATGGCACAGGATACCCAGCTGCAGAGCATGATTTATGCAGATGTTGATTTGGATTCTCCTCAAATTGAGGTTAAAACATGTATGTTACCTTTTTCAGGCAACTTTATGATCATGTTCTGAAAGTGTTACTGCTAAATAAACCACTGCTCTTCAGAGAGCCATTTCAGAACAGTCGGTGTGCAAAGTGCATTTTTCTTCTGTTCCATGCTCAAAAAGCCACATTTTATTTCCATAGCAGTAGAGCTGTACAAATTCAGAGCAAGTTTTAGTGAATAAAAAAAACCCTCTTCTGCCAGTCTACAAAGGAACATTCAAGCAGTGTCCCTCCTCCAGTCCTATCTCGGCTCCCTCAAACTCTATTTAACATAAGTTGCCCCATAAGTCTAAATGCCAAGCAGGGTTAGGAGAGAAAGTAAAATTCACTGACCATAATAAAGAAAAAAAAGAAATCGGACCCCAACCAGCATCACAAGTAGAGCAATGCATTCAGATACTGCTGCAAGAACTCAGTCTTTTACTTCTGTGGTAGAATATGAACGCTTTTCCTGACATCTGTGCCAACACTGAACTAACAACTTGTAACACCAATTATGCAGCTTCATCTGCTTTACAGATTGAGCAATTAAATATCTAGATTACTGGCTTTACTTACTGCTCACAAAAAACGTGTAGTGGGAGTGATGTCAATCACATAACAGACATATACCTGAAATCAGAAGCTACAGCATCTGGCTGCTACATACTCCCTGGCTCTTGTGTTCCACCTCTGCTTCTTCCCCAGCAACACGGGAGAGGCAGATATACTTACTACCTTTAACTTGACATTCACTCTCCCGAACAGCCTTGTAGTGCCAACAGCTGCGAGGCCAGAGCCAAGATCAGGTGCAGCAAATTCAGAGCATAAACCACACTTGCTTTTACAAAACCCAGAGACCAATCAACAAGACACATTATCCCAGAAAATATATATGAAAATTGTACATGATTATATCATGTGTCATCTGATTTTTAAAAACTGTTTAGCTCCGATTTACAGGACTGCATTTTAGCCTTGGGACACAAAGCTTGGATGCCACGGGCTGAGAGCAATAATGAAGTGTCTGTAACAGTGGGGAACAGGGACACATCCAGGTAATCTCAGGAGGCAAATCAAGGTAACAAGTTTGGGATCATTGCATCTGCAGTCAAGTTAAACACACATGCATGCAGATCTAATGTTTTTACATCTTTTCCAAGAACTTCACTTAATTCTTGAGACACATGGTTACATGCTTCCTTAAATATTAATCTATTACCAAACTGGGATAGCAAAAAAACCCAGTATATTTCCAGATCTGTTTGGTCAGTCTAAACATGCGTAAGGTAGAAACAAAGAGAAAACCCAGTTATGAGATCTTGTTCTTGCTTTCACATATATACTTCTGTTATAAGCATAATGCACGTATCCTGCAGTAGACTCACTGCACTCTTTTAGCACCAAGATATGAACTGGACCAAAATTAAGTGTTCAAGTTTAATGGACTAACCAAAGCATGCATTTCATATTCTATCCCTTACCTAAAGAAAAGCAGAATTTTTCAACCTCAGCTAAAAAAATGTCAAAGAATGTGGTTTTCAGTTATTTCTTTCCCTTTATTTTGCTGCCTTTACTCAAAGTAATCCCACTAAACTCTTTGGAACTATTTTTATCTAGAGATTTTTGGAAGAACAGGGTCTCCTTCATTAATAAGGATATTGATTTTCTTCTTAACGATTTAAGTATTCTGCTAGAATCTTCATTTGTGGGGAAAAGCATCTTTAGATGTCTACAAGCTTCAGATTCTTAAGTATTCAGCAATCTAAGTTCTCCCATATTAGAAATGGACATATTTGATGTAATTAAGAAGAACTCGAAATGAAAGATTAACCACGTAGTGCTAGAAATAATTGTATCACTACAAAGTGATCAGTCTTTTTCATTACAGTAACATCTAATGGACAACCAGGACTGACTTGCTTTAGTATGAATAGAGTAACAGAAAAATCCATGCTTCCCTCCCCAAATCTCCCTATGATCCACTTACAAAGACATTGGGTCAGAAAAGGAACTGAATATCACAAAATTTGGAATAGTCCACTTCCAAAAATACCATATTAGAAGTGGGAGGAAGAAATAGAAGGGAAAGGAGGGATGGCATATATGGAACGTAACAGAGGCTAAAAACACACAAGGAAGCAGACAGAAGTTCACAGCAATTGGTCTCTGAGGACACACAAGCAACCTAGTGAGAGCAAGAAGTAGTCATGATTTTTTTCCCCCAAGGAAAGATTAGTTAACCACATTCACAGTTTAGCAGAAGTAATATTTGCAGATATGCTAACTAGGCCAAGAATTGCAAGAAGATTAGTTCAACTTGCTTTAAGACTATAAAACATTTTTATCTCCTGTGTAACAAAGCACTAGACTACTTACATGGCGATTTTTAATCTATTTTTACCTGTCTCCCGAGTACTAGCTAATGGCTGCTGCCAGATGCAGAGTAGAGGATTAAAGACATCAATATTCTGCTGTGTTATGGTAACTCCTACACTGGCAGGAGATACATAAGCGCAGAAGAAAATTTCTTAAGAACTTTGTCTATAAATTGTATTAAGATGCTTTACACTAATAACTTACACCTCCACTGTTTTCTGAAAAAGGAAAGTACTATTTCCCCCATTTAACACACAGAAGGGAAGAAGTGCAGAGAAATACTATTTTCTGTCAGTAGCTCAACACACTTCTAGGTTCAGGACTTCAGTGTAAGGTTTAACGTAATCACCTCCTGCAAAGACTTGTGCGTTTATCTGCGTACACATCTTTACTCAAACCTTGAGCTAGATGGCCTTGCAGAGAAGGTTATCTGTACCTAGAACATGGCCAAAACATGTACTAGTGACATAGAAGCCAGCAAAAAATACTCTCTTTAGGGGTATTTCCAAGGTCCCCCTCTGCATTTAAATGCCTCTTCCTGCTTGCCATAGTGTAAATATCCCCTATGATTAGGCTGGCCACACTGCCACACCAGCACCATCTGACTAATTTTTTTTTTTTTCCCCTTTATAAAATTTCAATCAAGTCTGCACCCAGGTGAAGCCTCCTTTCCTGCACATAGCTTTTTGGGTCAAGGCTGACACCTGTCTGTTCAGCTGCAGCACCATGCCTTAAAACTTAAACTTTATATTCAGTATCTCCCAGGCACACAACAACTACAGGAAACATTTTCTTAAAGGATGGATTACCCCAAGTGCCAGCACTGAGAAAAGGCCAGGTCTGAAGTGTCAACA
Source organism: Burhinus oedicnemus (assembly GCA_008921705.1). NCBI lineage: Eukaryota > Metazoa > Chordata > Aves > Charadriiformes > Burhinidae > Burhinus > Burhinus oedicnemus. The sequence goes on along the minus strand of VFFE01007242.1, from coordinate 203,718 downwards.
GCATTGTAGTAGGGGTGAGGGGAAAAAAATCGCTAGGGGCAAAGAAGTAATACTCCCCTGTCCCTTTCAGCTGTTGCACTAAAGAACATTCAACCATTTGAGTGCATCACCTGTCTGATGCCATTTTGGGCTGTCAAAGGGCTCCTGGAAAGCCTTGAATGCTCAACTACAAGAGACCCAAACACTGATCATCCCTTAATCTCCAAAGCAATCAGACTGCGCAATGAAACGTGTGCTGAAGGTTTCCCAAAGGTTGCCTAAGAGAGAAGAATAAAATAGGGATAGAGCATTAGCAACATTTCCTGCAGATTACTTCAGTTTCCAGAGGCAGGAAAAGAAGAGAGTTTCTTTGGTGTTTTTCAATGATTCCTGCTACATATTGCAGCAAAAAAGGATAGACCTCCTGGGGCAGAAAGAAGTGTGCCCTGCAGCACATACACAGATTTCAAGCAAGCAGCTTTTAGCCAATGGAGATGTCTGAGCACATCCCAGTGATCATGTTAGATTCACGCATCCCACTATCTATCACATGTAGACCCATGAACAGCTTCTCTAATTTACCATAAAAATGCAGCCTTCTAGCAGGGAAGTAGAAAGCAAGACCATGGTCCCATATTAGCCTCGACCTGTCACTACATCATCCCAAGGATGGAAGAAACATGCTGTGCATGACTAGTTTCCTATAATCAGTGCAATCAAGCCGGTTTTAGAAGGATGAAATCTGTAGTGGATGGGTAAGCGTCAAATGCTAGAAGTAAACTAGTAAAAGTAGGGCAGGTTTTAACTGCACAGGAACCATGCATCATTCTTCGATGGCGGGAAGTCTCAGTTGCCTATGCTTTTTTGGGTTTTACATCAAAGTCATCAAAAGCTGCCTTCCTGACTGAAAGCAAGCAAACAAACAAAATCCCCCACACTACTTCTTCCTCCCCGAGAGCAGATGTTGGAATGCTTTAAGCTCATTACTAAAACAAGATGACTACATTTCCTCAGCAGAAGCTGTCTTTGTTCAGTGCCTCAGCATTAACTACTTCAAGTTCAGCACTTGGATGTTCATCACTTGTGCAGAACATGGAGAGAAGCACAAGACACCACCTACACATTTCCAAGTGTGCAAGGCACAGGGGAAACATTGCTTACACCAACAGAAGAGATGTCCCTAGTACTGCCAAAATAATTTACTCTTTAGGTGTGAAGTACATGCCTGGTCATTCCCAAGAAACACAAAAGCAAACAGTGGCAGATAAAACAAAGCATTGAGTATCAAAGTAGCATGCATCTGTCCTCTGCAAAGCTCATAGCTTAACATTTTCAGATTAAAATCATGTCTGCTCTGGCTCCTGAAATATGACATGCTCAACACCAGAAGGGAGGTCAGATTAATTCTTAAGCTTTGCAATGCTCTGGCTTCCCCACCTGTATTTAATGAGAAGGTCTAGACTGGTTATTAAAATCAGTGCTCGGAGAGCAGCAATGGTAATCAGGCTTCTTCAGTTTAAAGGGTGCAACGGACTGGTATTACCAACCAATCTGGTGCCCCTGCAGAAGGGATGAAGGCCACTAGGAACTGCAGAAAAAGAAACAATTTTCTTATTAATCCTTGTCAATTATCTGCATTAAAGCTGCAGGTACTTGACACATCCAGTTCTTAATGTTACTGAATAGTTAAATACTGGAAGAATTACCTTGGAAAATAGAAACCCTAGGTCATGTATCTGGAGTAGACCAACCTCCATGTCAGTACAGACATGGCTTAGCTGATGTCCCCAATGAGGCTAGCTGGCTAGCACAGCAGGAGCCCCACTGTGTTCCTGCACCGTGGCATCAGTTTAGTTGAGGTACAACATTGAGCTTGGCCTCATAGTCTGTGCACCTTTGGGGCTCATGAGCCAGTGCAGAAGACTGAAGGCAGCACCAAGTGTCATCGCATGGCATCAGCCAAGGCCTGTCTCAGCTGTTTGCACCACTTGAGTGCTACCTACACTAAACCAAGCGGTGACCACTTGCTCCATAAGCGGTTTGGATATCTACATCATGCTTGCACTGGTGGGCCCACACAGCTGGAAAGCCTAAGGTGATTTGCTGCCAGTTTGCCCAACATCCAAAGCTTGTTAGCCTCCTTGCCATGCGAGACATTAACCATTTGCAGAGCTGAGCTGCCAAACACAGGCCAGTCTTATCTGCCACCTCCTGCATCTAATAAGAAATTAAGGGACTCTTGTGGAAAGGATGCTGACTTTCAGAAGCATTCAGTCAAGTAAACTCTTACACAGCAATACCCTGTGCAAGCTTCTAGGATATTCCCCATTAAAGCGATAATTTCCCATTACACTAAAAAAAAACATCAGTTAAACAGGTTCAATAGAAGTTAACTATAGCAAAAGCTTTCCTGCTGCACAAGGCTACAGTAAGTTTTTTCATCTCACAAGCACAGAAGAGACTATGTTTTCCCCAAAAATACATGCATAATTCTTCAAGCAGCAGCTCAGTGCAGAAGGGCAGTGACACCAAGGACACACTCCTATCTCTGCCCAGTTACTATTGCAACGGTGGCACCTTGGCTGAGCGAAGGGGCTTCTGTTTGCCACTTCTGTCAGAGGTAGGAGAGCTGAACACAACAGCTCAAGTCAGGCTGGATCAAGGCTTCTCAGCAGCTGCAGCACAGCTTGAAATTTGCTGCAGCCAAAATGAGGGGATGGGAAGGGAAAAGGAGAGTTGCATTGCCCTCAATTTGGGGTCAGGAAGACTGATTTGAAGGCAACAGAGCAATTGGGGAGAGGTAAGGAGGGGGAATGTTTGAGCCAGGGGCACCCTTCACTTACCTTGCCTTCCATGCTCACTGCATCCAGAGGTGTCAGCACCCCAGAACACCCTCCTTCCCTCCCCAAGAACCAAGGGAAGGTTCTGTCCCCTCAGTGCCATAGGCAGCAGGGCACGTTGCAAGGCCCACAGGGCACAAGGGTGAGAGATGGTAGCTGCAACCTACCGCCTCTCAGAGGTGAGCCTCCACCTCCAACTGCTTAAATTCTTCTTTACTGAAAGTACCAGGAACAGCTTTTCTACCTCAATCAGACCATGCAGAAAGGAAGTAAAGGTTAGTTTTGGGCAGAAACACCAACAAAATAGTAAGGCAACAAGTCTGCATCTCACCAGCGTGGGTGTGTCTGGACTGAAATAGGGTAAGAGCATCTATCCTACTCCAGCATACACAGAGGGAATTGAGCCCAAGAAATAAATTCAGGTCTTTGTTAACCTTCACTGATGGAACAGACTACTCTTGCACAGGTCACTGTTTCTGTCAGTAGCTACATTTAGAAGTACAAGCAAATCAAGATCCTTTTCTTCCACTTAAGCGCATAATGAAGTTATCATTATTTCAGACAGAGAACAACATTATTCTGGTGACAGAATGCTCAAGAACTAAGTTTTCCATATAAACTTTCAAAATTCAAAGAAACTGAATTGACAACTAAAGACTTACGTTAGAGAAAAAAAATTGAGAAAGTAGCCTAGGAAACATTGTGATAGCAGAGAAGGCAAGATTGCCTAGAAATATGTAGAGAAGTATCAGGGAACTGCAAGCGATACTTCTCAGGCATAAACCAGTAAGGGTAGTGTTAATGTGACAGAAGGTTAAACACTGAGTCATAGAAATCCACACAGTAATTTACCCAATAACTGTGACGCAGACATTTTAGGTGACTAAGGACAATAAGGACAAGGGTACCAATTCACTTTTGGGCATGCTTTCATTTATATCTTGCTAAATATGCACTCTGCTTAAACGCATCAAGGTAAAATAATAACTGTAGATTATAGTGTTGCTAAAAGAAGTTCCATGTTTCAATTAACATTTGGGAAAGTAGCAAAGTGTCAAGAAAAAGAACTTTCCAAATGGCACTTAAATAGACCATGTTATAGTCACTAACTGCCCACTTTCCTCTTAGTATGTCTACTCAGATAAAAGAAACTCTTTCAACCTTTAACAGACAAATAAGCTTTTCAGCAACTGCACTGATATTTACAGGAACAGCAGAGAAGCAAAACCCACCCATTCAGAAGATTCACTCAGAGCCCTTCTGCCTTTGGCAGAGTTAAGGAATCTGCTCCCTTGAGCAGAGGGGAGGACCAGGACACCAGAGGGTTTTGTTCCTGATTTACTTTGGAGGCCTGTGCATGCTGGTTGATTGTCACTCAGTAAATTATGATCTCACCCACTCAGAACAGGAACGAATGCAGCACCAACTGAAGTCATAGCGACATACTTCAGCTTCACAAATTCCTCTTTGAGGGGTCTAATCTACAGCCAGGAAACAAATAAAGTCTATTCAGAGCAAACAGTGCCACTCCTCTATTATTACAGAAGCTTTGCAACATCAAGTGTTCTTAGTTTCAAAGGGAATTATTACCTCTCAAACAGAACACGTGACATTCAAAACAATAAAGACCACAGAAAGCATACACACAAAATAAATAGGAAATCAAGGATTTCAAGAATTTCTAACCCAAAAATGAAGATGCAGTATGAGTTCTTCCCCTTCAACCAGTTAGCATTTTTGTCTTTTTAAAAGATGACCTTAGCTTGAAGATGAGAAAGCAAAATAGCGTTACTAAACATTGCAGGTGTTATGTATCCAATTCTGAAAAAAACCAACCAAATACCCCGACTAGGAACAGCCTTTTTTTCCTTTGAGTGAATTTCTTCAGTGTTTTGAATTTTAGAAACATAGAAATAACAGTTTTTGTGGTGTTTTTTTTTTTTTTTAAATTTGTCACATACTGTATTTTTATTACTTTTTCCAAATGAATACCACAGTAGCTCCTTATTTTTACAGGCAAGTATGAGACAACTGAAGTACAGCCTTGAATATCTAAGCTCAAAAAATGAAGTATGTTATAGATGATGATTGAAGGCTTTTTAGATTGCAGCCCAACTTGCATCTGTCAACTATGCAATTCTGGGAAGAATTCCCCCTCACCAAAGGTGAGAGCAGGGGGGAGAGCTGGGGACAGAAAGCCATAGACCAGCACTACAATCCTGTCACACTACAAAAGTGAACGGAAAACCAGGCTACATGGTATAGCTATGTACCACCCTCACATAACTCACATTTCACATTTCTTTTGGGAAAAATTCAAAAAAAGGCAAAAAAAGCAACTTGATGGGCAAATTAGAACCATGCTGCACAAGGGACCAAGCCATTCATCTTTTGCACTGCCCACTAGCAGAGAGAGACACAAGCTGCAATATAGTGATGCTTTCCAAAATAGACATTATAGGTCAAGCAAGTGCTTCCCATGGCAATATCACTGAAGAAGAGTTACAGTCCCACCTACCCGCAGCACAGGAACACACAAGGCTAGGACAAAGGTGCCCACAGGCAAGCCAGTCATGCCACCCAACCAGCCTCCCTCCCCACAGGGCAACAGTGTGATAACCCAGATAGGGTTATTCCCACAGGGAACAGTTACACCACACCAGTTACTTTTTCAAGATGAATAAGCCAGGCCAGTAGCGCATACCTTCCTACTTCCAGGTGCCCTTCTTCCCTCACTTGAAAAGTAGTGAGGAAACAGGACTGCTCAAAGCCACTTTCTCACCTTCACAGGTCACAGTGCAGCAGCTCCAGGAGCACACACTGATGGTGCACTTTAACGCCCACTGTATGGGTAACAGAAGCTACCCTAGAATACTACCTCCATGTGCAGGAGCAGCCCAAGACACAGAAGAAACCACAGCCAGAGAAAAAGAGAAACTTCCTTCCTGCCCAGCCTTCTCTAATTTATAGCTCCTCATTAGTGTAGTGAGGGCCACCTGGGTGAGGGCCACCTGGAAAAGGCCCACCTGCTCTTCACCGAAAGGGTTATCAAACATTAGAACAGGCTGCCCAGGGAAGTGGTGGAATTGCTGTCCCTGGAGGCATTTAAAAGACTGGTAGCCATGATGCTGAGGGACATGGTTTAGTGGTGGTTTTGGCAGTGTTAGGTTGATGGTTGGACTCGATGATCTTAAAGGTCCCTTCCAACCTAGATGATTCTATGCTCCTAGGCCCCAGAGGGAAAGGAAAGTACTCCTGGTGTTAGTACCATGAGCACTTTTTGGGCTGGAGTTTTCCAGGAATAAGGTTTCCTGGGAAAGTTGGGGCAGTTGCTTCCCTGCTGTGTCAGCAGTGCTTGACCTCTCGTGGTCCTTTTTGCTGTGGACCAGCCACACGTCCTCCCCTGGGCAAGGGCAGAGAGTGTTTTTAGGGGGAGAAACACAGAGCACAGGCATCCACGTAGTCTCAAGTCTGGCCCGTGGGGGTGTCAGTGAAATGCGCACTAGCTCACTGCTGTTTTGATTCAGTTGAGTGTTAAATTACAGTAATAGCAACTTATAGTGCTTTTTTTGTTGCTAACAATAATTATCGAGAGAAAGAGGGTATAATAGAACAAATCCTAGCTAGTAAAACAATCTGATATTCTGAGTTACTGATTTCCTGGGTTTTCTTTTACCATCCATTTGCTGTCTTACTATCTATAGAGCTTGAAAAGCTCAGGTGCAAGTATGGATTAATACATTTGTTCCAATGTTCGTCTGTTTTTCTTGACTGTAAATAAAATTAAGCCTGCAGTAGAATTTTATATTTGACATGCTTGGTGTCCCCTTATAAATTATGATTTCCATGTTCTGCTTCAAGAACTATTGTGTCACTAGCTTGCTTTTGTATTTCTCAAAACAAAAAAAAAAATTCAAAGCACAATTTGTGAAGCAAGGCATGAAAAGTAAAAGCCTGCCAAAGTTGCTGTATGAGTACTGATCAATAAAAGCATACTTGTATTAGAAAAGAAACATGGTTGTTCTGCAAGAATAGCAGAATTTATTATCATAAATTACTTTTAAGGCCACTTCCAAGAAAATCTCGAGGCCTTATGCACAGGGGACCAAATGAACCTGACCAGCATCTGGCCAAAGGCATAATAAAAAAAAAGACAAAAATGAGAGCAGAGCTGTAGCGCTTCCATAGCAGTACTCAACCAGAGACTGCAGGGTGATGGTGACCAGAGGCAAAGCAAAGGTCTTAGCTTTGACTGTGCAAATGAGGCACGATTTTCCTTGCAAAAATCAGGATTCTGCAAGAGCAGTCACGCTTCTAGATTTCAAAACAAAGCTCCCTTGGCCTCATTAGAGCCATTCAAACAGACACATGCTGCAGGCTCTGAGCTGCTGTTACCCACTAGACCCACAATTTGCTTTTCAAGGTTTAGCAAGCTTGTGTAAAACCAAGGTCATAGCAGAAAGAATAAGAACAAAAGGTTCAAGTTTAGCTGGATTGCACAGGCTCTCAGTCAATTCAATTTTGGAACAGTTTGGTAAAAGTCCCTCGCAGCGTTCTCATCTATCCTCAATAAGCAGTAAAACAAAATGCAAGGGATAATTCCTCCCTCATTCCCCAACCGCATTTAACATACTCACACTCGTCCATTCTCTCACAGGTCTAATATTTCCCACTTCAGCTTCATTAGGTCTATCTGGGTCTTCAGGGTCTAATTAACTCCTACAGAGAATGATTGCCTTCAGCTGATTTTTTGAGGCTAAAGTTGGGAATTAACCCTAAACGTTCAGCTGTTCAGCTAACTTGGACCATCCATACTGATCCCTTTTGCATACAGCCTTTGACCTGAGTAAGCTCCTGCTTTCCACCTCTACAGGCTGCACACATTGAACTGGCATTTTAAAGGGCACCACATGAACCTGCTCTCACCTTCATGCGTCCTAGGTGGCTGCCAGGCATGGGCTGTCTGATACCTCCTGTACCAGGTGTGCAATCCCAAGGCCACGGAGCCTATCGCTGTGACGTTTTTCAGTAAGAGATGCATTGAGACCCTTTCTGTCCTTCCCACTATAAAGCATTTTTAAGTTTTCTAGAGGCAAGTATCAAGTTTGGTGAAGGGGAACTTGATTCTAAATTATTTGCATTGCAGAGTGACATTCCTTATAAATTTTTTTTTAAAAAACAAACAAACAAAAAAACCACAGGAAGATGGAAAAATTAATGTTTGCCAATCACAAAAAATAATTATGAAATAATGACAGTCCAGATTAGCTGGCATGTACCTGTTACTGTATCTACAGTGCTTACTCCCAGCCCTTTTTTTACCTCACGCCTCATTCTTTTATATGAAAGGTGTTTTCCAGGAAGCAAACAAAAAGTAGTGCATTGCAGGAATAGCCTTTTCTTTTCAGAACTGCAGATCTGCTGCCGCCTCTTTGCCCTAGAGATACCCACACTTATCCCACACTTCCTACTCTCCATACCCTGATGAGTGTCCTTAATTGTTATTCTCTGAGTGAAGAAACATCTCAGTTTTGCTGAAAAAGCTGCTTAACCTTCCATAAAACATCTGAAAATCCACCGAGAAGTAGAGAAGAGGCAATTCATGACTGTGTTTAGTGTCTCAGGCGAATAATCAGCAGATGGATAGGAGTCCTGAGACTCAGTCCTGTCAGCAAAGACTGTTGATCTTGTGCAAAGGGAAACAGCAATGCAAGCAGCTGAAGCAATCCAAACCAGGCTGCTCTGCCATGTGAGGGACTCTAATGAATGGTGGGAAATGTGGATCCTCTTGGGCAAAAAAGGGAGGTAAAGGAAGGATGCCTATACCTCGAGTGAGTGTTTAGCCCCTTAACTAAAATGAAGTGCCACCTTATAGGGGATTCCTTACTATTTGCGTTGCTTGTTTATGTATCGTTTCCTTATATCCATCTTTATAAGGGTATTTTTACTTTTCGCAGTCATTGGGATCTCGTGCTTCCACTCGGCATTAACTGAAGTATTTTTCCACTCCTATGCATTAGAGTCATTGCTCTGTCTCACACATCCTCAGACCTCCTACCAAAGTTGACTCAGTTTAAGCCTTTCTTTAACTTTCCTAAGTAGTCATCAGGCAGCAGTATCACACAATATTACTTTACGGTAAAAGTAGGATTAGATCCTACCTATGCTGGGCTTGCAAACAGCCTTTAAGACCAAGTAAGATCATAGGACCAGAGCATATTGCAACTAGAAGGCTGCAAAAACTAGGTTAACTGCACAGAAGGTAAGCAAGAATTTCTGTCAAGATGGACACTCAAATCCACTGTTCAACCACAACCAAGTGAAAATGCAATGTAAGTCATCTTCATGCAAGCTGAAATCAGCATCAATGTCCTTAGGGTTTGGGCTGGTTTTACACGCGCACAACCTTTCCTCAACCTTTCCTTGTAGCACTAAGGTACAACAAAGCGAAAAGATGCTTAGAGATCCTCAGAAGATTTTAAATTTAATGCCTAAGGACTGTACAAACAGGACTTGAAACTGAGGGTCAGAGGTTCCTTTATTAGTGTCAGCCAGAAATGCAGCAAGGAAAATGCAGTTAGTTTTAATGAATTGTTTGGCTTCACAAAGACCCTAACATTACTGCAATCACTAAAACTATTTATAAATTTTTTTTCTATGTAAACAAGTCTATATCTTGCATAGATTCCCTCAAATGCTGTAATATATTCATATAAATATTTTGTATCATTACAGAAAAACTGGATTTGTTAAAAAGTCCTTCTACATTCTAGAAGTTTTCAAAATAGGAACAGGGACTCATATATGTGCTAGAGGGACTGTCCTGATGTATGAATCATTACTTCTAGAAGTCCATTTAGGTACAGATTCACATTGTCTTAAAGATCTTTTTTGATAATTAAATTTTGACTTGAAAAAGAAGTGCTACTAATGCAATGAGAAAGTCATGCTCTACTTCCTTCCTGTTGTACCTGCTGTTCTGTGCCAACCACCAAAAAAGTAGGAAGCCCTGTGTCCTTGCTGAGATGCTTCAAGATTTATATTTTTGCCAAGATAATCATTAGCCCTTCTGGATAACCTCTTGCATACGGTAGCCTCATGATGACTACGAGTGATCTCAGGGGTCACCTGTACAGCCTGGACCATCTGAGCTAGTTTCATTCCTCACATTTAAAAGTGGAGAAAGAGAAGTCAAATATCTCTAGTAAACCAATCTTGTGTAGTGAACAAAGAATTGTAGCTTTGCAGCTGAACAGAACTGGTCAAAGAAATAATGTTTTAGCAGTTCATGCACTTCTATAAAACCAAATCTGGAATTACACTGACAAATACTTCATGCTAGCAACTAATATCTTCTACATATATCATCTCTAGCCCGTAAACCTATAGGACAAGACAGTATCAGAGGGATCAGAATTACTTTGCAGACGACGTAAACCCGATTGTAAAATTACTGGACACGTTCTGTTCTGCTGTAATTGCATAGTTACAATGGAGAGTAAAATCCAGCCCTTTTCCTTTTCCAAACAAGGGCACAAACAGTTTCTCAGAAACAGATTTTGTCTTATTTCCCTGGAGCTCCTTAAAAAGTATTCCACTTAATGTTTTGAGGGTTTTTTTTTATTTTGATTGCGGATCATTTTTGATTTGGGATACAGGTGGATGGAAATTAGGAAAAGAATGGCAACTAAAAGGAGTTCAGTTTTAGCTACAGTCACCAGAAGTCTGGAACCTAGTTTGTGCTGGATATTCCTGTCTTTATGCTTCTTCTCCTCCCATTCCCTCCTTTATGATTGTTACTTTGACAATTGACCTACAGTTAATCATATGCAAATGTTATTTTGCAATGGTTTCCACAACAATTCTGCAATGCTTGATATTCAGATATGTGTCCTTAGGTACCTTGTTCAACAAAATTAATACACATGTGGTTATTAAGTCTCTCTCTGATTTTAACACCATAAGTATGGCTGACCTGTATATTGTCTAATGCAGAAAAAGTTGCATTGCTTTAGCTACTTTAATAGTGAATTGGCACAATTTCAGCTTTTAAATTGTTTGTAAAAAGTAGTTTTATCTTAGAATTTGCTGTTTTCCAAACCCCTAGGTTCCTACCTCACATTTAAAACACAGTGTTTTAAATACTTTCATTTACTGCTTCTACTAAAAGTGTTCCTAAATATGCTTCCACTGCTTAAATGGCTAAAGTAAGCGCTGGCTAAAATGTTCTAGAAATAATTATACACCTATAATTTCTATAGGTCACCAATAATAAGTCCTGTATATATCTCTGAATCTTCATTTGGCTCAGTTAATTAGGGTTTGGAAAATGTTATTTTCTCATGTCAGGGTATTCTGACTTGAGTAATTACTGGTACATTTTCCACTCTTATATCACCAACCTCATTATAAGCAATAATAAAGCTTCACAATAGCCTGTTGAAAGAAAAAGAATATTATCCTTGTTGAGTGGCGTATGAGAAGAAGGCATATGAGACACAGTATTCTTTTCAAACTGTGTCTTAATTGCCTGCCTCTTATCACTGGAAAGGCAAAAGCTTCCCTGAATAATTGATATCTCAGTATCACTGGAAACAGACAAATGTTGTTCATGACATCCTAAATAATTTGCAAAACATTTTTACAAGTTTTGCTGCAATTTGCCTTGAGACATTATTGTGACATGGTTGATTAGAAGTTTCTTACATAAAGCAATTTAAACCATTTCTGTGACTGTATTGTCTTGCAATATAACGAGACCAAGTAGCTAAAAGTCACGTCGCAGAAAAAAAACCCCAGGCAAACAGCTGCCCCAATTTAGATGTGTATCTAATTACTAGACCTCTCAGACAGTGCCCTCCAACAGTTTTAACAGAGACAATTTTCCTCCTTTGGCTCCTGGTCTGCTTGGTTCCAGCCAGAGAAATCTGTTCCTGACCATAGATCACCAGTGGAGTCAAGTAACTACTTCAGGTTTGGCCCAGCCTATTCATCGCGCTCGTGTTTATTTCACAAAATAAGCAAATAGCTATTAAAAAGTTCTTCAGTTGGTTTACTTCTTTCTTTCAGGATCTAATTGACTGCATTAATCCCTGTGAATCTGCTACCTGTTTTCAAACCTCTGACACTCAAAGATCTAGAATCAGAAGTAAAATATCCAGCAGGAAGACCGGCACTTTCTGCACATTGACCCTGCCCACCTGGTTGTAAAGTGCTATCCTGCCTCACAGCAGCTCTCAAGGTGCAGAATTTATTTCACAGAAAACTTCAAACCTCTTGCAAAGCTCTAGAGAAACAGCCCACATGTGCATCAGGCTTTGCAGCCTCTAGGTAGGATCTCAGTTTTTGGGAGAGCCTGGTATACGAGCTTATTCTGCTTACGTAGAAGGAAAGCTTTTCACTCCTGAATAACCCGAATCGAGCAGAACTGAAATTTGCAGCAGCACCCTTTGTGAAGGTCAGGAAAGTTTTCTGAGGGGCCAGTGTTCTTAGTTGGTGGCTACTTCATAGAAACACGCTTTTCAGGACAACTGACAGCACAGCTTTCCACCAGCTCCAGTTTACAAGGTTTTCAAGGACAGCAAAAATTCATCTCCACGTGGGCAAAGCACATTGTCTGGGGGACATGAAAGTCTTCTTAGAAGTGTTTCAAAATGTATGCTGACTTGTCTTAATGTTTTAAATTAGTACATTTTGAACTCAGATATGTGGCACTTTATTTTCAGCCTGTATTTCTCCTGCAGTCATTTCATTTGTAAAGCAGCACCTGTAGGAACAAAACATTATTATTTATAACTCAGCTCCCTGTCACATAAACTAGCCTTCTGCCAAATCCCTTACAATACTATGCAACAAAACAGAGCAACTAATGCTGCAAATCTAATTTTACCTAATATATGCAGCACTAAATGAGGTCCTGGTCATGTCTGGTTTTAGCTCTCTGTATAAGCTGCAGCAAGCCACTTTGTCCTTTGGTTTCATCCCCTCTTCTGTACAAACCAGAATAAGAAGGCTGATGTAAATGGGGCAGAAGTTCAGATTAGATGTACAAGTAGTCCCGGAATTTCAGAACTGAATTGTCTGAAATGCTGATGCTTTGATCCAGCTACAGCATAAAGCACAGCTCTACGTTGTGATACTCTTGGAACTGTAAATGTCTTGGCTGCATTAGGAATGCGTTCTGGTGCTTGCTGAAGCCTAGGAAAGGCTCACAGGGAAATAAAATTGTGACTTGCAGAAAATGGTTGGCTTGGGGAGTTGTTCTTCCAGGACAGAAATGAAAACGTAGCCAACGACCATAGTGTGAGCAATTGAGATTCAGAAACGTTCTGGATGAGTCCTGGAATAAATCGGCTGTTTGTCCAACCTGGACACGGTTGGCATGTCAGCTGGTTTGATGGTCTCCTCTTCCGACCAAATCCCACTTTTCAGCTGACAAACTGGGAAAGGTTTCACAAAGGTAAAATGTTTCCCCAAAAATCACAACTAGAAGAATCTAGAACTGCTTGTTGTCTCATATAAATGACACCAACTGTACAATTTTCTCGATTTTATTAACTACACTGAAATGCTTCTGAGAGCAGGTCACATGGTAGTTAATTGCAGTAAATATATAAAGTCCAGAATAAAATCTGGTAATAAACCGTCTGCTGCAGTCAGGCTGCATCAAGGCATGCTCACTATCTCAGAGTCTTTATATCTAATTCTCTGTGTGGAATAACAAAACTGAAGACAAAACTGCCCCCTTCATCTTATGGAAATATAACTACTTTTCTAAGGCAAAACTACTTAATTAACATGCTTTTCTCTGCAAACCTTTCTGCTCTGTTATTTGAATACAAATTCCAGTTGTCTTGGAATACCAACATCCCTTAATGAAACTGAAATTGACTGTGACATTTCAGGGAATGCTCATATAAATTATATCTTCACAAAGAGTGAGTACAAAACACAACCTCTCAGTCTAAATATGAATAATGCCAAATGACCGAGAAGAGAAACACGCTGTTACTGAAAGCAGGGAGTTAAAGCAGGAGCTTTACTGTAAGTCATTCACAATACAAAGGTTATTGATTAGCAGAGTCTGACTGTGATTTGTTCAACAGATAATAAAACTTTATCTTAAAGCAATAGGAGCCCCTAGTGCTATAGCTAGAGCCAATAGCATTGGGCTCCTGCGCTGCAATGAATTTCAGGGAAAAATATGTTAAGCAAGTTTCTGAAAAGCAGCCTCAGCCTGGTTTTCTTTCTCTAAATCTAGTCATGATGGTACTTAATATTTCATTCTGAAATCCTTGGCTAAATGGAAATCATTTTATTCCAATTCCCCTGCTACAATGTATTAGTATTACTCAAATATTTGTAATTGGCTTTTGGCAGCCTTATTACAGCTTAGTCAATCTCGTAAAAAAGATAAATATAGTACAAAACTTACAGAGAGGGGTGGAATTGAAATGTTGCTGAGATCTAAATTACTGGAAAATTCCCAACATTTTCCAAGTTAAGCAAACACGACAAGTTAAGCATATCAAATACTACTTTTTGTTGCTGTTTTGTTTGTTTGTTTGGTTGGTTGGGTTCTTTTCCTGGCCAGTGTACTGGAAGTCACTGGTTGCTAAATCAGTTCCTATTGTGTTATCTGTAGTAAAGCTTTCTCTCATTCTAGTCATCACAAAGGCAAAAACATAAAATAGATTGCTAAGAAATTGCCAGTATAAGATATATTTGTCTCACTCATTATCTAATTTCACAATGACCTATGATGACATAGTGCAGTCAGATTACCAGAAAACTTTAGGATTGAAAAAAGATCTGATTAGAAGTTCTTCATAAAGAAGGCAGTACTTTTACAGAATAACAAAGAAGCAGCTTTTTCTTTCAAAATAGCTAGTAAAATATTCTTTTGAGAAACTGTGATAAATACCTGCAATTTAAGTACATGTAATTCCTCCCTGATTGACTGTAATGTGTCTCCATTTGTCTTGTAAACTGAATACTTAATCACTGTGTTCAAAATGACATCAGGTTATTACAGTGTTCAGTATGTCGAAAACGAAGTTATTAGCTGGCTGATTTGCAAGCCTGAAGGGACTTCAAAATCTGTATTAAATAATACATTATTTATACTTCAGGATTATGGAATTGGCTCCATCTGGCTTTCTGTGGCTTGTAAGACAAGCTGCCAGTAATTAAAATTTCCACCACTGACCACAGGTGGCTTCCAGCAGAATTCAGCTGGAGAAGGTGAAATGTGCAGAAATGCCGCCTATCAAATGTTAAGAGACGGATGTGAAAAAGCCTGTGTGCTTCTTGTGAGATTTGGGGGAATTTAGGCATGCAAATCACAAAATCTGATCTTGGGAAACACTGGCTTACCTGGCACCTAGTCCTGCAAGGTCCTCACTCTCAACATTTTTTGTGACATTACCCAGGCACTTGGAGATGTGCTGCTGAGGATGGCCCATCTGGGTGAGGAGGAGGAGTTCCACACCCAAGGCACTCCTGCCCGGCCAGGTTATTCCTTCACCTACTAGTCATTGGGGTGGCTTCCTAAGAGCCCACATCACTTATACCAACAGGATGAAGTTCCTTGCAAAAGACAAAAGCCATTGTGTTTAACACAGAGCTGAAAGTGCTGGTGCTGTTTGTTTGTAGGACGCATCAGAAAGTGAAGCAGTTGTCCCAGCCACAGGAGAGGAGGTCCCTTGTATTCTCCCCTTGGGAGTGTAGAACGGCGACAAAGACTTCTTTTTCCCCATTGAGCACCCAATGTTTTGCACAGGGTCTCCTCCAAGTCTCTCCTCGTGAAGCTGTGAAGAAAACTGGCTGCAGTTGCTTAAAGCAGAAAAAAACCCTGGGTTCTCATCTCTGCTACAAAACCTGTTGGTGCATTTTTTCCAGAGGCCATTTGTAGCAGCAGAAACCTCTCCTTGGGTTACTGGAGGACTGTGACTGTGCCATATGACCCAGCAATGTGTATTTACACTAACCAGTGCTATCTGGGCTCCTGCCAGGAATGCTGTATCTGATTTATCCCCAAAGGCTTAGGAAAGGCTGCCCCAGAGCAGCTGAGCATGCCCCTTTGCCACCCTGGGAAGGAGCCAGATTTAAGACTTGGTCCGTCTAATCCATTAGTCATCCCTCTGCAGCGCCACATGGTTCTCACCACACAAACACAAGGAGCTCAGCTGCTAAAACCAGGGTTTTGATTCTGCTGTAGGGACCAGATGATCTAATTGCCTCCTAAAGCCACAATAATTTTAAGCATTTCGACTTTAATTACTTGTCCGCAGCCAGGGAGGATGAAATGACCCTCTGCAGACAGCAAGTGCATGGAAGTCCTACATAATTCGTGTGAGACTTAAAATTGTCATCAGATTTCAAGTTGAATTTCACTCGCAGGGGGACAGTGGCAGAGCTAAGTAAGAAAACAGATACTCTGATTCCCCTGTTCTCCCATCTGCCCAGACAGACCAGTGTATCCACACCGTATTTCTGTTGAAGTAATTATGGAAGCCCCAGACTGTTAACTGATTTAATGAATATCCATTTTTGCCATCTTTTTTAATTAATTTTTTTATACATTTTTCTTGATCAGGTGTGAGTGTGATAGCAAGCCTGTTAATCAGCCAGACGTGCCAAAAAAACAGGTGCCAAAGGGATAACAAATAAAGGATTACAAGCTATCCATCAACGTGCCTACCTTCCTCCAGTCCTCCAGTGATCCTTGCAGTTAGAATCTCTCAAAACAGTAACAGAGGGAAAAAGGGGTGTGTGTGTGTGTGTGGGGAGTATTTATTTTGTCCATGAGATTTAAGAGATTGTTGTCTGCTACAGTACCTGTGCCTTCATAAATGGCTTGGTTACTCTGCGAGACCAAAGTGCATGGTCCGTTCATCCCTCAAGTCACTGAGGATAATGAAGCAATCGAAGAGAAAACAACATGGGCCCTTGGAAATGAGAGGGTAGTTTGTGTCCCAGAGCTATTTTGTTACAGTGATCATCCTGCAGCAGGCTTCGGAGATGTCGAGCTGCTCACTGAATCCCACAGAAACTGAGAGACTGAAATCTCTTAAGATACCCAGGGGCTGGAGGATAAATAAGGCAGGGCCAGTTGCATATAAAACGACTACCTCAGTGGGATACCAGCATTGTAAGCCCTGAACATCTGAGCGACC
The DNA here is from genome assembly GCA_008921705.1 of Burhinus oedicnemus. NCBI lineage: Eukaryota > Metazoa > Chordata > Aves > Charadriiformes > Burhinidae > Burhinus > Burhinus oedicnemus. The sequence goes on along the minus strand of VFFE01007242.1, from coordinate 186,722 downwards.
AGGAGACAAGAAAATGGTTCCCGCTTCACCCATCAGTCAGTCAGCCTCCTGACTAATAAATCCTTGACGAATGCATGCCCCAGGCATTTGGCAAATACCTGCAAAACAGGGTTTATGAGGAGGGACAGTCCCTGCATAATACTCTTTTGAACGCAAACCCACAACAGCTGGCACTGGGAACAGATAGCGCAAGTCATGTGGACACACGTCGCCTTCACGAGCATAACCTAACATACGCAATTGTGGTAAGGGAGATGGATCTGCGGAAAGCTGATGGGCTAAAATGACATCACTCGGGTGATGTGACAGCTCTTCCAGCCTCTGCTGAAGTATGCACAGCTTCTCCACCCTCAGCTGAGCACTCTGGAAAGAGAGAAGCCTCTCTCCAAAGCTGACAGCACCCAGTTTTACTCCACAATGCTAAGCAGAAGTGATCCAATGGTGGGTACCTGCTGGGATGTACCACACTTGTTTATAGAGATTGTAATTGTTACAGGGTAACTGCTGTGCTTTTAGGTCTTGCTAATTTTGCTTTGGCTCATCTTCTCTGATTTACATGCAGAGCACGGGTCTCTAACACAAACGGCAATTGTGTGAGTTATAGAAAAATCTTAAGTGAACAGCCTGTTTTCTGGTGAGGCTGTACCCAGAAAAGTATTTCTTACAGATAGCACCATGGTATTCTTCAGCTTGCTTAAGAATTTTCTATCACCTGCTTAAGAATTCTCTTATCAAATATGGTCATTTTACCTTCTTCTTTAGAAAAGATCACCCAAACATCAGTCCTTCAAACTGAGCACTGTGTCCGAGTGTCAGTGCTGTGATTTTCATGCTGAATGTATTGATAGGATTCATACCACCAATCTGTGGGCACAGTTGGGCTTGGCTGCTCTCGAGGTCTATCTAATCCTCGTTCAATCTGTGACGCTCCAGCGTACTTTGGGATAAGGAATAATGAAGACCACAGCACGCAAACATAAAATAATCTGCCCATCTCCCACATCAGGTCTCACTTAGCCTGTATACTAACATTCTTATTCTCCAAAGCAAAAGAAATTGAAATCCCTTCTCAAATGAATTATTTGTATCAGCTCTGGGTGATATACAGCAACTTTGTGGAGCAGGGAACACTTACACCCAGGAAGGGAAGGCATGCAGTGAGCCTTGTGAAGGAAGCTGCCTGAGCAGCAAGACAGTCTGAATTTAGAATAAGTACAACATTCCTCATCATCGATTGCTCCATTCCTGGGAAAGCGACTTGCAAAGTCCTGACATTTTGCCTTTGCATCATCAGTACCATCATCAGGCAGCAATAATACTGTTAGCAGCGCCGTTAACCTTCTATGGTGCCCAGAGCCAGATCCAAACACAGCATAGCTGCCTGAAGTGCAACCACACCAGAACTGAGGTGCCCAAATTCAAGAACCCATCCCTGTGAAAATCCCTTTTCCCCACTGTAAAAGCCAGCACCCGCTGCTTTGCTGCTGTAGAAACCTAGGCTGTCCATGTTTGTGGGATTAGACTTGCAGTGTAACGATGTGCTGCGTAGGCATTGCAGTCCTGCCGCCACATTTTTCCTTCTGATGGGCAGTGGCTGGGGCCAACAGCACAACCAGGTGCTCACCAGCCGCTGAGGGTGCAGAGAGGGGACACGACAGAGGCCTGTGCCACCTTCTTTCAGCCTGAAGAGGTAGCTTTGCCCATCAGCTGGGCAACGGCAACCAGTCGCTGCCCCCACTAAGGACAGGAGCAATGGGGAGAAATCCCCTCTGCTTCTCCCATCTCCTGTTCCTGCTGGCGGTGGCAGATCAGCTGGCTGCTGGTAGGGAGAGACAGACGTGGCCCAATATACATGTGCATAGGTAGCTACCTAAAGAAACTGAGTAGAAGCTGCTTTTACAAACGTCATATTTCCACCTCACCATAAACTTGGCTGAAGCTGGGCTCCTCTGCAGCCAAGACTCAGTGCAGGCCTGGGAGACAGCAAGAGAACAAGAGAGAGAAAAAAACCTGCCCGTGGTAGAGTTAGAGGGGCTGTCCTTGGAAAGGGGACAGACAGCCCCTGCCCGAATCTACACACCAAGGGATGCTTATGCATTTTGCATGCGAAAACACGTGGACAAAGGGTATAAACAAGCGAAGTCCCTTTGTGGAGTCGACTAGCGGTTTAAAGCTCCAAGACTGCACAAACAACCCCCTACTGGGGTTTAGTTAATTTATTTAGTGATGCAGAAAAGAATATAGCCCCCACCTCCCCCAGGCGGGGTGGAATCTTCAAAGCCGATAGATTTTATTTTGCTTAAGGAGAGAGTGACACTTCTCAGAACCGAAGTGATTTTTAAGGCTCCCAATGTACTCTTGTATTTACCTCTTGTATTTAAATTGTGTTAATCCAACTCTTGAAATTATATACATCCTGATGGAAAGCAATTGCCAAGGCTGGTAACTGGCTGTGAGCCATTGACAGAAAGAACATAAAGGGCTGGACATGATCTTTGGTCTCACTGGTGCTATCGTTCGCTCACCTGCTCCGCTGGCTGCCCACATCCAGATATAGCCCTTAAAGCATCCCTTAGATGTATCACTTAAAACATTGTAGTGTCTTGGCACTTCTCTGCATAAAGATCAGTCAGTAGCTTTTAAAAGACATATGTATCTTCCTAGAAGTTCGGCAGGTGGGATTGTCAAAAACCAAGCAACAGTAATCACATATAGTATTTTATTGCTACTACTAATAAATTAATCATAGCAAATTAAAATATTTAATGTGTAATAATGTTGGTAAAATAAAAAGAATGTGGGTGTGGTTTTGTTAAGGCAAAGGCAGTACCTCTGGTATGTCCCTTTAAACAAGACTTCAGAGCCCATGAGGTTATTTCTAGCCAACCTTGACTTAACATTCATTTGTCATTTTTTACTCAGTTGCAGGTTGTTGTTTATCATGCTGCTGGCTTTGCTGTCTCCCCCCCTTTCTCTCTCTCTCTCATTTCAGATTATGCTAGTTTCTCCTCAAAGTTTTAAACCTTATCATCTCCCTCACATTTCTTGCACTTGAAAATGAGGGTAAAAAACGTGTGGAAGTCATACTATCTACTCTGCTGAAGAGGCTGGTTGTTTCTGACTCTTGTCTGTATCTCCTGGCTCCCTATTTGGCAAGGGTCAGCTTTACCAGAGACTCACACTACAAAGGCTGTTAGTGTCTGGGTCACTTCCTTGTAAAGTACATATTCACAGTTGTTATCTTTGCTTAAATTAATGCGTTACACTTGAAATGCAGAGAACTCATACTGTATATTTTGTCTCCCTAAGCATTATTTGGCATGATAAAAGAAAACACAATTTATACTGCAATTAAAAAAAAAAAATCAGGCTATTGATTTGAGCTTCCATTAAGCATATGTCTGTGCAAGGACCAATGCTACCATTGCTTCCAAGTTTGAGCTTTTCTTCTAACTGTGAAGAGGACCAAGGAATTAAAACAACTGCAGAAAAACAGGGAAAACCCAGCAATCATTCATTTGGCAGTACAGCATGTTACTGTGGATTTCATAGGATTTTTTATACTGCACCTGCTCATCCGAGGTGGCAATATTTACAGTGAGATTGAGAAGTCTATTGTTCTAATTAAGGACTGTGTTCATAACCAAACTGGTGACTGAAAAGCACTGATGTTTGTGAAATGGTCATATGACAGTTACCAAACTCCGTTTCCACTTCCCTCACTGCTGCTTGGCTTAACAAGCAAGGCTATGGCACTGCTCGCTGAGAACACTGAAAGGAAAAGGAGAACAAGGGACTTCACCAAAGGACCAAAAAAATCCAAACCATTTAAAAAATAGCACAATTTTGAGGAAAAAGTGAGTCTTGCTTCTTTAAAAAACAAAACAAAACAAACCATCTTATGATGTGAATTGTAAATTAATGTTCATTCTAAGTTGTTTGCACTCTACATAGTCCTCCCAAAATGTATGCACCATCTAAGTACTACCTGAAAGAGTTGGAGAGTTTAAAAAAAGTACACGAGCCTTGGGCTGCTCCTTTCCCGAGAAATGCATTTTTTCCAACAAGTTTTTTTTTCTTTAAGCTAAGATAATTTTTGTAAATAGAAAGACAGACAATATTAGTGATCTCAGAAAGACTCCACAAAAAACAACTACATTCTAGTCTTTTCAAGCATTTTAGTTCCGCCTCTCTACTTTTTCTCACTTAGAAGATGGCAGAAATGGGGGAATGAAGAATTGTGATTCTTCTAGTCATGTCCAACATGAAATGAACGTGCCACGGCTACTACAAAACTGCTAGATCTGATTACCATTAGTATACTAATATAGTATTATTATACATTAGTATATTCCCCCTCTCAGGAAGACAAATTTTGAAAGAGAAGCCCTCGCTCTACTGAAATACAGATAGGGCAGATCGCAGATCATACTCATACAGTTCTTAGCTGTTAAATAAATACCTGAGTTTCTAAACAAAGGGCTAAAAAACTGACAGCATTCTGGAATGGCAAGGTAACACAGCCTTAAGCGAAAGGTGGTACAGAAGCAAGGACAGTCAAAAATGAGAGTAAATGTGAATGGTTTCTAAACCCCAAAAGACTTAACAAATTTGTTCCTAATAAATTTCATGTTTTCACAGTAATATTCTTCTAACAGATGGTTCCTTGAGCCATAATTGTCTGTCTTTGAACAACAATTTGAGACACTTGCATCAACACAGCACTGTGTAGAGGATGTCATCCAAATTTGGTCCCCTTTGGAAACATCCAACTTTGTGGCATGTTATTCATTATTATGGGATAGAGATGCTAACATTTGTACTTTTCACTGAAAATTCTGTAGTATTTACTCTTTCACCTGTGAAAAGCTTTTTCTTGGAACAAAGTGATTATGTGACAGTCTCATTTTTAAATGCAAGTGCAGATACTCACACTTGTGTGGTAACACTAAATGTTCAAATATAACAAAATGTTAACAACAATACATTTCTAGGGCTTAACATTTTCCTGTACTAGAAAGTAAGTTCTAAGATTGGTTATTCTTCAAGACGGTATGGAGCTACTGTAGCAAAACCAATCAAAGAATAGGTAAGGCTACAAATACAGTCTTCCTGGGGTTCTTTAGGCAGAAGTGCCAAAACCTGGTGAATGTTATTTCATTCACTAAGAAGTTACGCAAAAGTCTTTGGTCTGCCATGATCTCTGAGTGAGGAAAGGTTTCATGCCTCACAGAACGTGGCCTCTGTTCAGCCCTTCTGGAGGGCAAATTTATGCAAGGCAGTGGGTGTTATGTCTGGGAAAGGACCTCCAGACAGGTGTCTAAATTCTTTTTCTTGACAATTTCTTGAGAAGGAAATATTGTAATCTCATCTCAGAGAGACAAGCATCCTTTCAAAACAAAGAATAGCTTAATTTCCCTGACTAACTGGCAAAAACTAAAAGTGGCTGAAGTGGCAGACTTAACTGCAAGTGAAAATAAGAAGTCACGGTTCTCTTTTGAACATTGATTCAAACCATAAGCAATCCAAAAAGTCCAGGCAAAGCTGCAACTCAGATTCTGATCCCATCAATATCAGAGGCACAATTCAATACTTCAGCCTGTGTAACTGATATTACAATGTGGACCATTCTCCTTTAATGGCAAAAGAAGCATGTTTTCCAGCAGGAATCTTCACAGACTTTAAATGCCTGTGATACAGACAGGGCTTTGTAATATTGCTAAGTCAAGATTGCTTTCCAAGGTATAATGTTTAAGGATTTGGTTTTTGTTGCTGTTTAAAAAGTTTTTCAAACTCTTATGGCTTCATTTATGATCTTGGACCTGTGAAGGATAATAAGTTGGGAGAGTATCACTGCAGACAGACAGCTCCTCACTTCCAAGCTTCGAGTCAGCCTGCATTGGGTTGGATTCACCCTTTAGCGCCGTGCAGTTTCTCAGCTGCAGTTCTTTGGTGAAGCAGAATTCAATCTGACCAATGGTTTGTGCTTTTTCACCCTAGAAACATGAAGGGATGAAATAGGGAGAAAATAAATCAATTCTTCAAACATATTTCCTTATCTACAGAAGGCTTATTTGTGTATTTGCCACTTGAAAAATGTGAAGGAGAAAGGGACCAGAGGCATCCACTCCGAACATATAGAACATTATAGTACATACCTGTCTTTAAGGAGCAAGCAGACAAGGAAACACATTCCAACAACATTATTCAGTAACAATTTGGGGAATCTGCCTAACTGGTAAGTCTCATGATGAAATGCTGTGACACAGATTATCTTAGCATTTACCAAATCTGCACAGTACACAGAAGCTGTGGCTGAACTGTGTGAACATTAAGGGTATGTGTGACCTGAAAGTCACCTTTTGCCGACTCTTTTATAGCAGGATGGGAATTGAGGCAAAGAAAATTTTCCAAAAAGGAGAAAAGAGACTTGATTTTATAATAGCTTTTAGTGAAAAGAATACAGAAGCAAGCTGTCAAAAGTAGCAGAAATGTCATTTTTGGACTACAGGACAGACTAGGAAGAAAAATATTAATTATGAATAAGGCAGGCAGGCATGGAAGCCTTTCATGTGGGGAAGACAATTATAGGAAAATCCCCCAAAATGCTCAAGTGTGACAAAGTACATGTGGAAAAGAATTGTTTTGAAATCACTAAGCAGGACAAAAATATATGTACAAGACCAAAGTAACCACGGTGGGTTTTTGTTCTGTTGTTGCTTTGGTCCAGTTTTGGGGGTTTTTTTGGTTGTGGTTTCGTTTTGGGTTTTTTTTTGTTTTGGTTTTAGGTTTTTCATTGTTGGGTTTGGGTTTTTTTTTGGGGGGGACATGTTTTTTTTGTTTGTTTGTTTTAAAGAAACTTAAGAACACAGCAAGTGTGTAATACGTTTTAAACATCAAAGTACCTCCATAATGCACTTTAGGCATCAACAAGGCTGGAACTCTGAAAAGAGCTATCTTTAAATAACTGGGGTGTGCTTTTCCCTTTCTATTACTCATTAGCTTCAACTGTTAAGCCCAGGAGACTCAAGCTGTAAACTACTTTCACATAGTTTGGGCAGTATATCAATTGTTCTGAAAGCAATGGCAGAACTACAGTGAACAGAGCTAGAAACCAGGGTTTGTGTTAGCTCTGTATTTCTTCAGCATGAAGAGGTGGGTGAGTGTGCAACCCACATTCAACTCATATTCCTTTGTTGCTTAAAGTAACTTAATACATTTTAAAAATATTGTAACCTAGAATTCTTTTTCACATGAACAAACATCTGAGTATAAAAACCTCAGAGCACTACTAAAGCAAATGAGCTGACAACACACAAGCTATTGAACTGCAACAGCAACTGTATCTTGGCAAGTTTTCACAAAATTGTCGTCTGTGTATGGGCATTAACTCTGCCAAGTGTTTTCGAGCAAACCACTTTTATAAGTGGTTCCTTATTATCTCAGCTTGGTAAGAGGGAAAGCCATCTTGTGGGTTTGTTTTTTTGTTTTCTTTTTGAATAAAAACAGAGTACCCTAGCTGAAAAAGCAAAGAAACAGCTATGCAGCCTATCCGTGTAATTGTTCAGAGTACTATTTTGTTCCTTCGAAAGCATTTTTGGTTCAGATATGGTGACCTGTGTTTTACGCTACAGCACACTGTCTCTGTGTACCACATTCCCTACTGCAGCATGATTCACAGTACAATTCTTGGCAAGGAAAAGTAGAAAGAAATGGAAATTTTAGACACTCTTAGCTTGAAAGGAAATACTATGGTCATCCTGAAACATAGTGAAGCTCAAAATGCCTTTTTGTACCTCTTTAGGTACAGGCTTTTGAGAAGCACCTCAGAGACAAGCCTCTGAGCTGCTTTATTTCTGCAGGATTCTGTCCATTGAGTAAATTCTTCATGCAGAACACATGAGCTGTATCCAGTGAAGGGAAGACTGCTGTTTACCAGCAGTACAAGGCAGACAGTCACTGGCTCTTGTTGGTTCTCGTAATTTGCAATTAAGCTTTAGCAGGAGGAGTGGAAAGTACTCAGTTACAGCAATACCTCTAGCATAGTGGTTACAGCATTCATGCAAGAGATGCAGGTTCCAACCTTTTAAAACAGAGACCTTTAAAACCCAGTGCTCTCACTTTCTGGGTAAGTATACTAACAGCAAAGTTACTAGGTAAAGAATGGACACTTCCTCCACTAGCAACATTTCTGCATTAAGAAAAGGCTGTGGCAACAGTAACATAAGCCGAACTCAGTGGTGCCAGGATGTAAGCAACGCTTTTATGAACACAACTCCAAGAATCGAGCAATATCTAATCTGCAAAGAGCTGTATACACAAGGAACACCCAGACCTAAGTTTCACCATGATGATTTTTCACTCTATTTTTGCTTTTGTTTCTTAATAAAAAGTGCACTTTAAAAAAAAAAAAAAAAAAAAAAAGAAAGAGTTGTTAGTCTTTTGGTTGGTTGTTTTTTTGTTTTTTGGTTTTGGGAGGTTTGAGGAGTGTGTGTGTGTTTGGGGTTTTTACCTCTTCTGGAGGAAGACATTGTATCTTCGGCGTTACACCATAAAATCTTGTAAGAGCTTCCTTTATGGCAGTCATCTGAAAAATTAAAAAGCTTATCTAAATTAATAAGTCATTAGCACATCTTCCAACAGCTCCCACACTTGTTAAGTTCACAAAAACTTTTAGATAAAGCACAACCTTGAAGAACTATGTAATTAAAAAAAGATCACTTATTCTCTAGAAATGACTTGACTCCTGCTGAAAAAAAGTACACGCACATGATTTTGTTTTATAAAAGATTGCCTCTTACCTGGTAATATGAACTGCTTGGCTTTATCCCAGCTTTCAGGAGACAACTGAAACAAAGATAAAATGTTTTTCCATGGTTCCTGTATGCAAACATAACTTCATAATCATCAGATAAATGGATAATCTTAATGAGAATTTTGTAAGCGTTACAGCAATGGGGAGCAAGGGAAACTTGTCTTCCATCCTCTGCCAGGCCTAGGAAAGGTTCCCCTTTTCTGAAAGACCTCTTCACATCCAACTCAGCAGGGTCAGGAGGAACCTTCTCCCCCACCTTAATCTGAGGAGCTGGGAGAGTCAAGTTTTCAGACACAGCTGGGGGAAAGGGCAATATTACTGTTAGTTGCTGGACCTTCAGAACGCTCCGCTAAGTGCCAGGTAGGGCATGCAGTTTAATTGCCTCCTTTCCCCTGTCTTGACCCATACCCCCTGCGCTCAGGCCACCAGGAATGGAACGGAGGGAGACTTGTGAGGCTGCTCTAGGCATCCTCATGTTCTAACACAGGGTGGGCTTGCTGGGGTGGGAGGTGCACAGCACACTGGGAGACGGACATGGTGTGTGGATCCAGATCAACATCAACGTCAGGGCAGTCATCTGAAAAATTAAAAAGCTTATCTAAATTAATAAGTCATTAGCACATCTTCCAACAGCTCCCACGCTTGTTAAGTTCACAAAAACTTTTAGATAAAGCACAACGTTGAAGATCTATGTAATTAAAAAAAGATCACTCATTCTCCAAGTTGACAAGACTCAGGACCCAACAGGCGCTGAGTCTCTAAGTTCTGGCTTCTTCTGCAAGGAGTGAGAATGTTCAGCATCTCACAGGATTTAATCCATGAGGGTTGATAATGCTCAACCCTTCCAAGGCCAGGTTCTGCACAGGGGAGATTTAACCCAGTTGACTAAAGGTCTAGCTGTTTGTTATAGTCGTTTGACACTGAATATAAGAGAGGCCACTAAAATAGATGATGTTCTGGCATTCTTACAGGAGCCTGCATGTTGTCCTCTTTTTAATAATTTCCTTTTTGGAAACAATCTTTTAATCACTAACTCTACTTTTTCTCATTCAAATATAAACAAATACAATAAGAACATTAGCAGTCTTTATTCTTTTCAGTAAAGACTAGCTTAATTATGTTCATTTTTACAATGGAGAATATGCTCTGAGCAATTTATTTCAACATGTTTCAGTCTCTGTTCTTTTTCAGTGTTAGATGTGCTGATACAGAGTCACATAACTGGTCACTGTGCCGTCTGTAAAATGTTTTAGTCACACCATCACAGCTACTTAGGCAATTGACTTATCAGACATTATTAATTGCAACACTACATATGACATGGTCTTAAGCACCGTGTCTAGAAAAATCTGATTGTTACAAGAAACCTGCAAAAATAGAAGGGGCGGGGGTGGAGGGGGAGCGCGGAGAAAGACATATTTCCTTTGTGCATATGCAAAGTGAATGAAACTTTGTTAGGAGACTGCTTGGACAAGACACTGACAGAACATGAACAGGATTTTTTAATTTTTTTTTTTTAAAGATACATTTCTAGATACAAAAGAACTTATTTCTTCTCTCAGATACTGTCGTCTTATACAGACAGACAATTCACAGTCAACAAATCCGAGTCAAACATTCTTCCACCCATAACAAGCACCAATCAGGAAATGGCTTCAGCCTTCTGGCATTCACCTGCAGCCAGAATGTGTACATACAGTACATGGATAAGCCACAACATTCCCATCAAGATTTTGTATCTGGAATCACCAGTGCTTTGGTACTATGAGGTGGAATCAGCTCCTGGGACAAAGCAAGAGTGTCACATCAGGGTCATTTGAAAGGACAGCAGAGGGCTGCGTGCAGTGACTGAACGCCGCCCTTCAGGACATCCTCTCTTGATGTTACCTCTCAGCCTTTTCCCAGGATGTTCTGCACTATTTTGCCTGCAACTTGTCTTTTCCTCTGAGCAGAGCATCCTCTGTCTTCTCTAAAAACAAGTGTTCAACCCTCAGTATGACTCAGAAGTTTGGGGTTTTTTGTCACTTGATGTAGAAGTTTACAGGCATCATATCTTTTGGTGGCAAGATACAGCTGATACAGCTTCTCAAAATTTACTGGCTTACATTATCTAAAATACTGCGAAGAAGGCTGCTGGCTTACCAGACTCTGAAATAACCAGAGACATGCTTCTCAGAGGACACAACCCTTCCTCTGAACTCCAGTACTAAAAATAATTTGTGCTAATACTCATTTACCCTTTGCAATCAGATCTTCAGACTTTTTTTTTTTTGGCTAGATTTGAAACTTTTAGAAACTGCTTGAACTAAGAAGCAGACCACCGAGTTCATTTACATACCTGTTAAGATCAACGTGCTGGTAGAGTTCTAAGGCTTTACCAAAGTACTTCTTCTGAGAATTAAGGACCTGAAGTGTAGCTGCACAAGTACCATGTTTCTCCCACTCATGTTTCCTATAGGAGGAAAGCAAAATTTAAGTTTTAGAAAACATTATTTGCAGATATATGTGCTGCACAAGCTAGCCAACATACTTAAGTATCTGAAAGGCTACACATGTGAAGCAGGACACTACACTCAAAAAACACTGCTTGTGCGAAAAGCAAAACCAAGAAAGATCAATCCCACCATTTCAATTACAGCAACATCTATATATTTTTTTAGTAGAATCATTTACTAAGAGATTTTGGACCTATCAGGAGATTAAGGAAGAAGCCCAAGAAGTCCCTCACTATGGTTTGTAACAACAGACCGTGAAAAAAGTATTTCAGACAATAGGTCCTGTTAAAATTAGATAAATGAGTTAGCATTAACACTAGCAGCTGCAAGACAGAGACCTTTCAAATTAATGTAAGAGCTGCAGAAGATAAAGGAGAGGATGGTCTAATGGTTTGGATATTATGATGTACCTGGGACATTCAGAATCAGTATTATGTTTTCTTATAAATTATGTATATGAATTTGTGCAAAAGTCACCTATAGTTCAGCCCTTCACCTGTTATCCCACCAAAGGGATAATGCTCTTCTCTCCTCCCCCCACCACTATCAGCTATATTTTTAAGACTGGATGCTGCAAGGTGAGGAGATAAGATAGATACCGATGTTGAATAGACCATTACTTCATTCCAAAGCTGACTAAAAGGACTTTGTGTCACAAGAGCGTGACAAAACTTTATCCAGCCAAAAGTGCTGTTTGGGTATTTCTTTAGATTAAGTTAGCCCAAACAGTTTGGATGTTTGGGTTTTTTAGCTGTCGTCTTTGAATCAGCTTGTTTTTGAAATAATTAAATGAAGGAATTTATGAAGAAAATACGAGTAATGCTCTTATGATACAAAGATCTCTCAGTGTATTACAAAGAACCACTTGGAGGTCAGAACGGTAAGAATTTGCCTAGAAAACAAAAATTTCTGAACTTTGTATAAGTTTCAGTGGAGTCTTATGTTAAACGTACTTTCAAAGCACTAAAAATTTTTCAGAACTGAAGAGACTAAGCCTTACTTTGGGTGGACCAGTGAAACTGCACAAGTTGCTAACACAAGACTGTTGCCTCCACTTTTACTTTGGCCAGTGGCAGTACTTGCATAGGCCTGCTCAAGTCTTGCTTCTATTGCACCATCAAGTTTTCTAATACCAAGGAACAGAGCACAAAAGAAAGCAATTCTTGCAATTTTATAGGAGACAAACTCAAATAGGACAAAAAAAAAAAAGGGGGGCAAAGCGCAAAATATCAATTCTAAAGTCTACTGAAATATTAAACAGTATAATCTTTAGTAAGACCACCTGCAGATTTGGGTGGTTTGTGGTGGTGTCTTTTTGTTTGTTTGTTTTCTTCTTTCTTTTCAAATTTTCATGAGCCACTTGCATTAAATAGGTATCAATTCAGCAGATGTACACAAAAATTTATCTAATCACAAATTCTTGCCACCACCACAGCATTCCCTGACCTTAGGATGCCTTAAGTACCTCACGGAAAAGCAGAGAAGCAGAAGGACAACTACTATGCACTTGAAAGCCTGCCTTTGAATTTTCCATTCATATTAAAAACTTCAGATTTTTCTTAAGGAATTAAAACACTTTAAAAGAAGTTATGTTTGTATCTAAAGAAATTCATACACTACTTCTGAACAGAGAATGAATAAAGCAACTGTGGCATCAAGAGATTTGAGGTAGGGGAGAAGATGCATGACTAGAAGATTTTCACCATACATTCTCAAATTTAGCCTTGTAGAGAGTTCTCATCTTGAGTTCTCAACTGCGTGTCAAGTGAATTGTTTACTTCCTGGAGGAGCCCACTTCACATGGGCTAAAGAGCAGATTTCCCAACAAGGGATTTGAAATTACTGATGAGAAAAGAGACCACAGTTTTAAAGAAAATGGAGGCTCTTTTAGGAGTAAATTTAGCAAGAGATATCGAGCAGTTAGTTTGGACCAGAAGCAGACAACAGTCAAATCCAAATGGCTAGTGGAACAGTTGTAAACTGGAGGCAAGGCTTTGCATGTAGGATGACAATTTTTCTTCAGAGAATGTGCACGTGCATGTACGTAAAACTAATGGTAAAGTGTTGTGCCTGTCTTTTGAAGGCTTTCAGTAGTACTTGTATTTAAGTGTCCTCCTGCTTCCAGAAAGAAGGCAGAAATACAGAACCAAAGATCTGATGGTGCTGAAGAAGCATATTATTGCTAACATGGAACTGCTATTGGAGTGGTTTGGTCCAGTTCGCACTGATCACAGGGCGCAGGCAATGGAGCTGTGGGGATCCCAAGTGAAATAGACAGTGCCCATGCAGCATCAGCTGTAGCAAGCCAAGAATACATCGGGCTCAATTATTTTAATCAGTCCTCTGAGCTTCCAGAATGGAGAGCTACTTTAGAGTCTCTACAAAACAATTACAATAACTTTATGATGATACTCTTGACAGTGTTACTTTATTTTGCAGCACAGTCAAGTGGAAAAAAAGAGAAAATAGTGATGTAGATACATCTAATTCTGACCATTCAGCACAGGCATATGAAGTTTCACCTTCACCTGTTCCATTTAAATGCAAACTGAAGCAGCTAGGAAATGAAGGAGCTGCAGGTATCAGGGAATAACATAAAATAATTTGTTTAGAAATCAAAAGAATGAACGTCTCAATGTTATTCACTGAGACGTTATCCTTCACCTATACCACAATAAGACAAGGTAATTCTACTTGAGCATCAGCTCACAGATGGGTAGCATGTGGATACAAGACATAGCTGCCTGTATTCATGAGGGCCACCCATCCTTCTGAACCTCTCGAACCCATGAGCTAGGCAGTAGCTAGCTGTCAAGAACTTTGCTGAACATTTTTTCCTTCTTGTAGGACACAAGTACTTCGGCAGGCACGCAGGAGTGGGGCTTACACAACTAGACTGGGTTCCACTATAACTTCCCCTTCTCCACCATTTTCTCTATGGTGCTGCTAAGAATAAATGCTACACTTGCATACCTCAAAGATAAGTCCTACAAAATGAAGTCTTAGAGGGCTGCAGAAATGCGAAGGAATGAAATTGGTATAACTCAGCAGCGTGGGAAGGAAGCTGAACCTCAAAGAGCTTTTGCTTCCTGTTACGTACAAGGACAGAGTTCCCCCAAGCACAAAGTCACAGAGGTGTGACAAAGTCAGGAGCACATCAGGTGGGTCCAAGGATTACAGAGACCACACAGCTTGAAGACTAGCTCATTATCAGGGTAGGAACAAAGAAGGTCTGTAAAGCACAGCTGCAAGTGCTGCCCACAAAATGCAGATTAGGGACATCCAGCTGTCCCATAGGCTAAACACTGATCCTGAAGGGAATTCTCTTGGTCTAGAAATTTTTACTTGGTCCAAAAAATTATTAATAAAAGGGATGGTTTCAGTTAATAAATTTTGAGAGACAAAGCACACATAACCCTTTGTTCTGTATTAAGGCATTCTATCCTGTCCAATTCCAACTCTCGGATGACAATTGTCAGTTTGTAAGTTAACAAGGTGAACAGAGATGTGCAATTACCTGTACAGAAGCACACACAGCCATCCTAAAACTGCCAATAAGATTCTTTACCTCTCCTTTTAAGCCAAGGTGACAGTTGGAGGTAACGCCAGGAAGAAACGTAGTACACAATTACAGCAGTCTTGAAAAAACCCTGAGGTGATATGTGAAGATATTCAGTATCTATTTTGCTTGTCACTGGTCATGTTCTTTACCCAATTAAGATGCCTTTAGTCTACAACAATAAAAATTGTGAATAGTCAGTTTTACTTTCAGATTCTTATTTCTGCTGTATCAGGATTTTTACACTATAGAGATTTTTTTTTTTTTTAAATTTTGAATTACTACAGTATTTTAACTGAAGGGAGATGTACAACAGGATCTTACTGGCTTTCAGTTGGCTTAAAAGCTTGCATTTACAAAGTCTGCAATTAGTGCTGCCAATTACAGCGCACTTGTCACCTTACTGAAAGGGAGTGAATTTCTGTGTCAATCAAAATATTAGTTACCATGTTATAACCTGACTTTGATATTGTTTTAATGATATTTCTGATTATATTTCCAGGTATTGAAATAAGCGCTATTTGCTAGCCTTGAACTGAAAGGGAAAAGGTTTTGATTGTATCTGTTCATAGTTGCTGCCTACAAAATATCTCTGTTAGTACCATAAGAACTGGTATGCACCTGTTTTTATGAACAGGTAGGTGGTCAGGGCATGGGAGGTGCTAGATTTAAGACACATTTTTCTTACTCTAGTTCCAGGAAGAGTTTAAGGTGGCATAAACTCGTGGTACCACAGAAAGAAGGAGTCGTGCTGTCCCCAGCATAGTGCAAGAACAGAGAAGTGGAGGGCAGAAATAGTGACACCACCACTTTTGACAGTTTAGGTTGCAATAAGACACTTGTGGAACCAGTTTAAGACTGAGGACAAGCGTCTTCTGTAGAGCAAGGACAAGACTAAGAGAGATGCACATTCCCTTCAAAGCTTTTCGCCAGTGACACAGGAAGGAAACAGTCATCCAATCCAAAGGAAGAACTTATGGGCACTTATAGTTGAGATGGCTTAAATGCTACTGCCTCTAGCTATGTGCTCTGCTTCTTATCTGATGTTACCGCTTTCACTGTAGACCTAGAAGAACAAATTGCATATCTGTACCTTGACCAATGCAGCTTATGGCTCAGCAAATTAACTTGAATGGCCACTGATGTTAGTTTAAAATAACACACTTGAACTGAAGCCTGTGCAAATTCAAATACCACCCATACCGCTCTTTGGTCCAAGTGTCTGATTACTTGGAAGCAAAGAGAAACATGGAGAAGGAAAACAGTTCTGGTGTCAGGAGAGATCTTTCTCCCTTCCCATAAGCCAAGCAGGTCAATCTCTAAATAAGTTCCCAGATCTGATTTTAGGCTGCTAGAAAAGTAAAAAGAGAGAATTCTGTAGAGAAGTGGCAAGGATGATCCAACACATACTATTTTTCCATTTCCTCCTCAGTGAGAAAGCCCAAAAGGAAAGGCCTCTCAGAGCCAGCAACACAGTGAAGCTACCTAGGAAAAGAGGCCTGGAAGCTGCTCTTGCAGCTAGCTGTGACATCCCAGGAGTGCTACTGCTATTCAGATTTAATGTGTCAACAGTAGCTGCTTCTCCTCCCTGGGGACAGAAGGAGGAAAACACATTCTCTCTCGTTAAGTTTCATTTCTCCAAAACGTCTGCCATAGCCCTCTCTTCAACAGCTGCATTTTGCAGGTGCTCTTAACAAGAAAACAGATTTATTTTGTAAATGAGACTGACAAGACACCACTTTGAGTCACCTCCTGGACACTGCTTCTCGTGCACATCATCTCACCTTAAAAATTATTAACTCAGATAGATTTTTTTATAAAATAATATCCAAAATACTTTTTAGGTTTTTTTGTACTCACCAGAACTGGGTGCGATTCAGAGATGAATGAAGCACATCAGGCCAATAGTGTCTCATGTCTGACAAAAGATCCTAAAAATATCACAATTAATAAATGCATCTACAGCATTGAAAAGCCATTTCTTACACAATCTAAATACATTGATACATTTTCTAAAACTGAAATGTCATCTTTCAACATCCCCAACTGAAACATTTACTCACGGAAAAAGAAAAGATCTTTTTCCCCAATATTCTGAAAATGCTGTTGTTGAAGGTAACAGGTAGGTGCAACTACCTAAATATCTGAATGGACTAATACTGACACATTGCCTCAAAGTAAGATTTTTCCTTAAACTGTCCTTGCAGAAGTTGTTCAGTCACACAGCTTTTCACATTTGTCATCTCAAGCCTCCTATCCCCATTACAATGCATCTGAATGAAATATGGATTTTTAGTGTTTTTTTTAATTTAAAGGAATAAAAAAGGACTAAAGTCCTGGGAGAAAACACACAGAAAAATGTATTCTGAACTCTTAATTTCTGTGTTCTGGCTTTGCAGTAGAAAATGCAAGAGAGAACATGGACTGACTCTAACCTCTTTTTCACAGGTACTTTTTGACACTGCAGATCCACTGCCTATGTTCTCTAGATTTTATTTTTTTTTTCCTAAGGAGGATGTGGCTGAATGCGTCAAACCACATGTCTACAAAATCAAGTAGGACCAGCTGCTAATGATCACAAGCACTGCAACTTCAAGTAAACCCAGAAGTACCTAACGAATTTGCGGAGTCCTTAAAAGAACATACCTCTCAGCAAACATTAAGAATGATACATTATAAGCTACAGATTTTGCACATAGGATGTGCAAAAGTAATTGCACTCAGCTCTGCTTGGTACAACTGGTTTTGCTTTAAATAAATACCTTAATCTCGGTGACATTGAAATGCCATGTCCTATTACACTCTTCAGTTTTGTCAGGCCTAGGGAAGCAAAATAAAAGTGAGAAAAACATGTCTCCTACGTCACTAATGGTAACTAACCACATTCTGTTCTATATCATTATCCTGAACTTTAAATATGCAAGATTATAGCTAGAGATTTTATTTCAAAATGCAAGTAACCGATCAGCACCTACAATGTTTTAGAAGTAAAAATTCAAGACATTCTTTATGGCCAAAACATTTCCTATGCAGAGACTCTCTGCTAGGTCCTCCAGTCCCTCTCACTCCGTGTAAAAGACATACAGAGGGAGTAAGTGATATGGAAGCGTCTTGCACATGATGTCATTAATGACACTGACCTCCTCAACCACTGCACCAAGTGATGATTCTGCAGGTATCACCAAGACACTCACTGGAAATCTAGACATAATGCTGTTCACCTTTCCAGAATGCATAGCTAAAACTCCTGTACTGAATCTTTCCCTGTATTTGTCAGGAAAACCTTTGAATTGCTGCCATTGGCACCAATTCCAGTATGTTGATTCCTTTGACGCAAATTAGTTTTTCCTGTACTTTTGCAATATTTGTGCTGAGTTAAGACACTTAAAGCCACAACCAGTCATGAGACATTAACAAATTCTGGGTACTCAGGGAGTGGAGGAAAAAAAAAAAAAAAAAAAGAGGGGAAACTATACTTCCCTATCCATTTGAGAACATTAGTGATCTTATAAGGAGTTGTATAAATAAAATGCTCATGTTGCAAGAGGATTTCAGGAGCTCAGCATGTTATGAGATACAGAAGTGTATTTCAGTTTTATATCAGTTGGTTTTGATTTCCAACAAAATGAAGGCTTTTGGTTCAAGAAATCATAAAAACAGATAGATTCAGCCCTCAAAAAAAAAAAGCACTAAACATCCTGGTACAAAAATTGATTTTTTTTCTTTCTAGGCTGAAATAAAAACACTCTATGATCATACCACAGTCCATGGATTGTCCAGTACTCTGGAGGGTCTTGACAATCATTAGCACTCATCTGTGGAAAACAAAAATACCAAATATTTATTATGTGTGTCCAGGGATAATGGTTTAGAGGAAAAAATAAAAGTTCATTCACTGGTGGTCCAAAGCTCTAGTGAGATGAGAACTTTTGCTTGCCCAATTCAGGAACTGGTGAAATCCAGTTACTTGAAGTGGTCGTGGATCATGCGCCACTTAGCAGAGACCAACTGGCATTAAAATTTTGAAGCAGATCAAGTGAGTATCAGGGAGCATCCTGAAAAGGCAGTGTAAAAAGAAGACAAAGGACAGGTTCTGAGGTAATAGAAAGTAGCCTGATCCATGCTAAATGAATGGAGCTAAATCTGCATTTATCGTATTCCAGGTGGCAGCTCTGTATTTTTCTCATCATCAGATCTTTTCAAGGAGTGCGGAACCATTAAAATAAAAACCATCAATATAAGCTGTAATATTAGACAAGCACACAAGCATCTTTAAGCACCCAGGAATATTTCCGCTGTTGTATTAAAAGGGAAAAACACAAAGAAGAGATGAAATAGGTTGCTTATTCCAAGTAAAATGGTTAGAATATATTTTTTTAAGTATTATGACTTGAGGGATAAGGGAATGGAGGGAAGAGAAAAGACTATATACAGTCCTATAAAATAAAAGCCCCCAGTCAAAACTTTTGATAATGCAGAAGAAATAGCCTACATATTAATTACTGTTTAGAGCAGAGTATGTATTCCTGAACAAAACCAAGAACTCCATGTTCACACATCACAGAATACCATTACTGTATTTTCCCTGATTTTTCTGCTTAGTAATTATGGCTCTTTTTAGTAAACACTTTTCACCATTAAATAACCACCTCCTCAGACTTTGTTTTCCCATAATAATAGCTTTCCTTTTCAGCTCTGCATCCTGTCTTAATTATGCCACAATGCCTTTTATGTGATGCCAGAGCAAGAGCAGAGTGTAGAGAAGAGCAGAGAGAGGTCTGTAATCTCACTAATTGCCTTCCACATGCCACAGGCCAGCGGCAGCAAAACTGCAAGCTCTGCAAGACTTACTTGTTCTGTGCCCATTTCCTTCCTCTCCTCTCTTACCACCAATAATAGAAGCAATTAAACCCAGCAACAGCTTCTTTCCTGAAAGGAATATTGTCAACAAACACACACTGCAAATGCCTGAACAATATTGCTCCTGTCACGACACAAGCTTTGTGGAGCTGAAAGTTCAGCTACCCAGCCCAAAATATAGCACATTAATAGCCAGCAGCTAATGCATCATCCCCTGAAAACCCACCTGACAGCTAACCAGCTTGCTCAGCCGAGGGTGGTAACAAGAACAGTGCAATTGTGCTCCTTATCCAAGCTTTAACTGCAGTTCTCAGACATGCTAAAGGAAAGCCGAGAGTATTTTAAATTTGGAATCAGTTCTCCTCTACCACAGCACTCACCTTATTAGCAGTTTCTTCTACACATTTCATCAGGCTCTCGGTGTTACACTGTGTGCTGGCAGAACTGTGAGGACAGTGCAACCTACAGCACGTTAGTTCACACTTTGCATGCTTTGGCCAGCTTCATTCACCCTCCTTTTTAATTCTAGCCATAGTATTTTTCCAGTATCATAAAATGAGCAAACGCTAGTCTGAGAAGCTGGGTACCCCTGCTACTTCTGCAAAAACACTTCTTGTACACATTCCCGTTTATCTTCTACTGATTGATGAAGGGTTAATTCAACCTCAGGCAACCGTTGACTTGAAAAATAGTTACAAACGTGGATTTTCCAGTAGGCATTAGACCCAAGAAAGCCTTCTATAGCTATATTAATTTGAAAAACGAACATTGCTTTCTCCTGTTTTAAAGCAATCTGATAATCCAACCAACCCAAATTAACCACACATGATCTAGAACACTGAGAAAAGTGCAGAGCACCCACCATGCTGAGAGGGAATGATGCAGCAGAAAAATTAGCCTATTTGTAACAGCAAGACATCAGACAAACAGCAGCTGCTAGAAGCATGGGAGCTCCTTTCACCTCTCACACGCTGAAAAGTGAAACACCATCAAACTGTCACAGAAGCGTTATCTGTAGAGCCGCCCGAGTTACAAATCTCTTGGTATAGCAGCTTGTACACAGGAAAGGTTAGTGCTACTAGATCACATACAGATACCCTAAGTTTAAATAAAGAGTCAGCTTCTGGGAAGTGAAATATTTAACCCTTCTCTCCCTTTCAACCACCCTGTTTAAGTAGGCCATCTGTTTAATTAAGATCAATTTTAAGTGTTCTTTTGTAATGAAACATTACAACTGCTATGAAAAACCTTTGGTTTTGACACTGTGGAGAGAGTTCACCTCTTCAATTTCTCTCTCCCAAATAGTATGTAATCATTCCCCCCCAGCTTCCTCCTTCCGCCCACCCCCTAGGGTAAAACCAATCACTGAATGAACCAAACTTACAAGGTTGCTGAAAAAATTTGGGAGGAGGGAAATAAATTTAGTTCTTGTTGGACACCTCTCCAGCAAGAGCTGACAAACTGAAAACTTTCATGTGTTTATCCTTACAGAAAATAAAGACCCACAAAAACATCTAAACCTGACCTTATTCACAGAGAAGCTGGAGGCAAAGATTAAGAGTTATCTTATGACTTACATTCGCATTTAGGAAAAAACTTTCTTTGGTTCCAAAATAGTGTATATCAAGAGCTGGACTCACTTTGACACACCTGGCTTAATATACAAACAAAGAAATAAAGGCATCTCTTTATCTAAGGAGCTTTTTGATCTAATGCTAGATCACAATAGCGTACTGCCCTCACCTTAGTCACTTTAGGTCTTTCTATATAATGTGACTACTTCTATTTTTACCAAAAAAAAAAAGGAAAAAATAATGTTTCTATTCTTACTTTAAGCCTTTGCTATAACATTATTGCCAAAGTTGAAATTAGAAAAACCTTTTATATCATATTAAAAAAAAATTAATTTTATCTGCTGCTTAACACTACATTCAAACTTGAATTCACGCTGTTCTGTTCACCAGCCTATTCTGTTGTCCTTTCTTTGATTCTTTCATTTGATCAGCACATATGTGCAGTAAAAGGCAGATCACAGCAGGGTTTAGTACCCGTTTCTTTATCATCCTTCCCATTCTCAACAGAGGAGGAACTGAATAGCCTACAAACTTGCATTGGATTTTCCCCATTTCACAAGGAAACACCCACAGAAGATTTTCTCTTTTTGCAGTCTCCAAGATACAAAAGCTGCAATAATATTTCTCTTTTTAAGTTCCTGAATTAAAGATCTTCATAACTCCATAAAAAGGGAGGGGGAAGGTCCCTCTTCTTGCCCTTGAGTTGCACCTATTTCCACCTAACAGGATTCTCATTAATTTGTCACCAGAAAGTTTAAGTGTGAGATAATTTAGCCACATGAAGTTCTGTAAATTGCACCACAGGCACAGTTTATTAAGAAAACATTAAACTCAATCATTTGAGGTCTGTGAATTTAGCTTGGATATCTTTGTAGAACACAGTCACTTTAGGTCAATTATATATAAAACTGGAATTTCTAATCGCATGATGAGGAAGAACACCTCTTTCTCCATCACCCTGTCACTACAGCAGCCAGTAGTTAGGTCCCAGGGTTATTATTGCTTCCACGATACTATTTTATTTTAATAGGTTAGCTTAGAAGATATGATTACAAAACATTTACTTTCCATTTTAATTGTGCTGACCATGCTCAGTATTAAAAAGCACCAGCTGAACACATACACATACCTGTTTAAAGCACAGGAAGAGCTGGGAGATGTGTATTCTAAAATTTCTGGCATGCTGAACTGTGCCCACCAAATTTTAAAAAAGGTCTTTCAGGCCTTCAAAAGCCTGAAAAACTTTTTGAACACAGATGTGCAAAACATGCAGGAATTAAGATGTTCGTCATCCACACACATATCAAGAACACACTATGTAGCAAAGTAGTCTATGATCAGGCTCCTTTATACAGGAAGCATAAATTAATAAGTACTTGCACAAAGTAGTGTCTCCAAGGTTTTTTACATAAATGATATAATGAGTTTTGCAGTTTCCTTCACCCAGCTATTCCTCCTTTCAACTTCATGTCAACAGTTTTAAACTGAAGAATGACATTAAAAATATTACCTCCCTGAAATAACATAGCAATCATATATACATACACTGAACGTGCAGAAGAATCTACATACTTTAAAAAAACCCCACAGCCGAATTTGGGAATTCCCCTTACATCAATGTTAGCAAAAAGAAAGCTGTTATGGGACTACAGTTGAGATTCTGTTTCTTCATATGACTCAGTGATGTGAAACTCGGCAAAAAGTCACTTAATATGATTTTAATTTCACTTTTTCTTTACTTCTTTGGAATGGTTCTGTCCACCTCTTGTTACATAAGACCATAAGGAATCAACAAAGTGTAAGAAAGCCTACATTTTCTGATGTTTAGTATCTTCAATTATTCATTACAATTCCACTGTAAGTTTATAAAGGTTATTTGTCAATTCACCAATAGCACTACTCTGGAATTAAGAGCAGTAGCCAATATGAATATACAATGGGAAAACTGGTTGGTAGAGTTTTTTGTTTGGTTGCTTTGTGGGGGTTTTTGGTTTGTTTTTGGTTTTGTTTTTATTTATTGATTTATTTATTTTTTTAATTGTTTGCATCTCATTCATGTAAGCAAGTGTTTGCACTGCTACTGACTGAATGCCCATTCGTGCCAGGCTCTACAAACTCCTGAACACCAACATCTCTGCTTTAAGTCAGTAACAGTGACATTTAATCAACAGAAAATCAGACACAAATTGCATCAAATCTGCCCTTATTCTCCCTCAAAAACAGGCAAACAAACAAGAAACAGAACAGCAGACACTCTTTGGTCTCAGTCACGCACATCTGAGTTTTGCTATTGGTACTTCCCCTCCACATTTAACTAATATAAAGTACATCCACTTTTCCTCAGAAATTTAGGCAGTATGTGACTTTTGCTGCTACTGCTTTTATATATATTTCCAGAAATAGGAATGAGAAATAAAAAAAGTACATAAAGCACAAAATCAGAGACTCTACTACTGTAATAAATAAACCTAAGTCCCCCAGAATCGGGACCTTTTTGGCTCCAGAGACATATACCCAAAATTAAAGCTTCCGTTATCCACAGGGTTCTTCATCCTTGTGTCAGTAAATTTGATCACATTTTCCATTTCGAAGTATAGCATATTTTTAACTTAGCTGTATGAGAAGAGGCCTTCAAGTATTTCCAGCACAGGAAAAACGTTCTACTTATCTGATGGTAGTAGGTATTTAATAGCAAAAGGGACATAGGTAGTACACCTCTCAGCTGTGCTTTTGGCAGACATATGTTGGAAGGTTGGGTTAATTTTTGGTTCCCACCCCTCAAATACAGAAATACTCAGAGACACCGGCCATACAGCTGGTCACAAGTGGTGTTCCCCAGGGCCCAGTATTTGGGCCAGTTCCATTTAATACCTTTACCAACGACCTGGATGAGGGGAATGAAGCTGGTAAGGGGTCTAGAGAACAAGTCTTATGAGGAGCGGATGAGGGAACTGGGGTTGTTTAGTCTGGAGAAAAGGAGGCTCAGGGGAGACCTTATCGCTTTCTACAACTATCTGAAAGGATGTTGTAGCGAGGTGGGTGTCAGTCTCTTCTCCCAAATAACAAGCGACAGGACAAGAGGAAATGGCCTCAAGTTGCACCGCGGATGGGCATTACGAAAAATTTCTTCAAGGAAAGGGTTTTCAAACATTGGAACAGGCTGCCCAGGGAAGTGGCGGAATCGCCATCCCTGGAGGTATTTAAAAGACGTGTAGACATGGTGCTGAGGGACATGGTTTAGTGGTGGTTTTGTCAGTGTTAGGTTTATGGTTGGACTCGAGAAAGCCAGCCGTATCCTGGGCTGCATCCTCAGCAGTGTGGCCAGCAGGGTGAGCGAGGTGATTCTGCCCCTCTGTTCCGCTATCGTGAGACCCCACCTGGAATACTGTGTCCAGCTCTGGAGCCCCCAGCATAAGAAGGACATGGATCTGTTGGAGGGAGTCCAGAGGAGGCTACGAAGATGATCCGAGGACTGGAGCACCTCTGCTATGAGGATGGGCTGAGAGAGTTGGGGTTGTTCAGCCTGGAGAAGAGAAGGCTCCAGGGAGGCCTTATAGCAGCCTTCCAGTAGCTAAAAGGGGCCTACAAGAAATCTGGAGAGGGACTTTTTACAAGGGCATGTAGTGATAGGATGAGGGGTAATGGCTTCAAACTAGAAGAGGGGAGATTTAGATTAGATATTAGAAAGAAATTCTTTACTATGAGGGTGGTGAGGCACTGGAACACCAGGTTGCCCAGGGAAGCTGCGGAGACCCTATCCCTGGAGGTGTTCAAGGCCAGGTTGGCTGGGGCTTGAGCAACCTGGTCTAGTGGAAGGTGTCCTTGCCCATGGCAGGGGGTTGGAACTAGATGATCTTTAAGGTCCCTTCCAACCTAAACCATTCTATGGTTACAAAGCTAAAACTTGTGCAGCAGGCAGTTCAAGTACTCATCTGCTGTCTTCAGTCAGACAAGGCAAGGAAGTCTCCTTACAGAGTCTGGTGAAAGTCTAGGATTAAGTTTACAACTAACAAGATATCCCAAAATATGTAACGAGCAATTAAGGTTAAGTGTACAGCATGTCATACGTTGAATACTATATCTGTAGCATACCACAATCCTGTCTTGATTCCTGCTACTCCGGAGTGCAGGGAAAGTAGCAAAAATTGCACCAAGATCTGTGAAAGCCTTTATAAAGATATAAGGGCATAAGCAAGATTAAATGCTTAAAGGGCTTCATTCACTGTGTTTTCAGACATTTATTGTCCAAGGCTACCTTTGTCAGGAAAAAAGAACAAAACACAAAAATCTCACCTTGCATACAGTCACTGGCCAATGATGAGCAAGATACAGCTTTTTCCACGTATGAGGGTGGTTGTCACTGGAGAAAGACAGACAAATCTATTTTTCCTCAAGCATTTTAAAAAGACCAACACCTTCAGCCAGCAGCACAAGGCTTACTAGTATAATGCATTGATTTTAGAGCTGGTTGCTGTTTATAGCTTCTATCACAATATTTGAGAACTCCAAACACAGCAAGACCAAAATAACAAATCACATAGAAACAACATATTTAGAAACCTGCTAATACCCTTCCATTGTTAAACAAATTCCACTCCTGGCATCCTATCTCCATATGCATACTACCACAAGCAATGTCACTGACACTGCAGGAGATGCAATTTGATCTTGCAAGTGTCTCCAGCCTTTAGATAAAAAAAAAAAAAAAAAAAAAAAAAAAAATTCAGAACAAAAAGCTAAGTAAAAACCATAAATCTCAAAACTGCTGATTTTATCATTTCACAGACATTTAAACACTACATTTTTAAAATGCTTAATATAAACTGATTATTTATTAAATTTTTAAAAATTAAGTAAACTGTGACACAGTCTCAAGGTTACCTAAGAAAAAACTAAAGAAGGAATATCCCATATTTTACAAAAGTACTCATGTTTCAAAGCCTTTTACAATAAAGAGATCTATAACTCAGAGGCATCAACACTGTCTTATTCCTATACAGATGAAAAAAACCAAAAAACTTAAAGACTTTGTTCAAGAAGTGTTGGAAACCTATATCATGTCTCTGCCACTTCTACAGAAGCATTTTTCTGACAGTTTGGAGCAGACCTATTCTGGATAAACAAAAAGTAGATTAAAAAAAACCCTGTTGCTTCAGACACTACAGCAGATATATTTAGCTATTAAGCAACCACACTAAGTGGTTAAATAGAACAGCAAGTGGGAAAAATCAACAAAAACAGAACTGTAAATTGTTCAAATTGACAGCACTATGTGCAGTACTGTCAAAATAAATCGGTATTCTCTGGAAGCTAATAGCCACATGTCCTTCATTAGTGCTTGCCAGAGGTTATACAAAAAAAGATGAGAAAGCTAATTCTCCTCAGCCTGAGGAAGCACGTATGCTCCCATGTTACATCACTTCTCAGTTTTTTCCTCTCCTTTTGCTAGTTTCAATGGCCACATTTTCTCTTAAGCATTCACGCGTATCTGTGGTTTTTAAATAATTTTGCAGAATAGCTCTGGAACAAATCAGACAGCCACAATGAAAACTATTAACACTTCTAACTGGTCTTTACTGCTGCTGTGGAAACCTGAATAGAAGAATTCCCCAATACTGCAGAGCAGTTAGTTTTCTTGCTTTAAAAAAAATAAAAAAATCCTTGCTTAGAAAAATACCACCTTTCATTTGTATTTGAAATAGCAGCTAAACTTCCACAACAAAAATCATGCCAAAACAAGTTCTCCTAAAACATACTTTTTGGCTAAGGATAGATCAAAAATTTTTGGTCACTAAACAGAGCAAGTTTTAGAAACTTAAGCTCAGAACGGGAATCCAAGGGAAGCCATTTTCAATATCTATCCAGCTTCAGGGATATCTCCGCTTTTTTTGACCTGAGTTATCCTGCTCTGTGCAGTTCAGCACTGTGCCTCTAGAGCTGCCTCTGCTGCCAAGATGGCCAAGCCTTAGCCCAGGTCCCGCGGACTCGAGAAACCTCAGCATAGTGTCTAAGCTACCAACCAGCTGCAATGTAGCCGTTCTATGAAGTTCACCACTGAACTGAGCACACTTAACCATTCTCTTGCCAAAATATGGAAAGGAAGGAGAAAAGTGTATTTCCTAATACAATGCAATAGGAATTTGAGCTTTTACCACAGAAGGTTCCCTCGTGGCCCACTGGTATTCAAGCTCAGATTTTGTCAAGTGCAACAACCACCAAAAGGCTGTGCAGCAACGATACAGCTCCGGTTGGGATGCTGTATGAAAATGAATTTAAAATTATTGGAACTGAGAAAACAGTAAGAAAAAAAAAACATATTTAAAAAAGTATACAGTGCAACAGTTGGTGCAATTCATGCCATAGGAATGATTCCAGTTTTTTGTTATAGGTTCCAAAATTATTTCTGATATTTATCATTACTACATCACGAGTCTAAATGATTCATTTAAAGCAAGACCGCAAAGTTCTTAAGTGCAATGAATGTAACTTAATTTTCCCTCTTTTTCATGCTGACACATTAATAAATGTAAAGCTTTTCTTAGGCATGACCCCCACTCCTCCAGTTAATGTAGATGCCTCATTTACCAGTCACCTAAGGGAAGAAGAATACATCAAAACCAGTACATGATAAAATAAGAGAATTTACACTCATTAGAGGTTAAACTATTCTGCTCTGCACTGTCAGATATTTCTTTTTAAAGCATAACTTACCTTTGAGTGAATTTATCTGAAGCACACCAGCAACATAATGCCATAGAAAACCAACCCAGAATCCAATAGTGCAGCTTTGAAGGCTTCATTTTGTTAATCAAATAGCTGTAAAAAGCTGTTAAAAGAAGAAATCTGTTACTTATCCAAGGCACTAAATTGCAAGTGTTAAAATGCAGAAAAACACAACTATCTCAGAAACAGCAGGTCATATCAACTCTAGACTAGATTTACAACCATGGGTAAAATGAGGATCTCTTTCAAGGCTGTGCCTGATTCCTCAGCTTGTATGCTGATTTTCATAAACTAATGGCATCAAGGATGAGATCGCGGTTTTCTTCTTTTTCTTTACTTGCACACAGTCTCAATAGAGACACTTTCCAGTAAATAGAGATACATAAAACTTCTACGCAATCTAAGACTCTACTTCTGGTCCGCCAAAGTGATTCATTAAAGAAACTTTGAACTTAACATTTAATATTCATGTTGGATTGAACAAGGCTGATCTTAGAAACTCACTGGAAGTTAAGTATGATGTGCAAGGATGAAATTCTCTCTAAATGCCAGTCGATGTTAAAAAAAAATGCTGCTAAAACCAGATTAGTTTCTGTTCTTGTTATAAACCTGAGACAGCCTCTACGAAACCATGCACGACCTGCCTACTACCTCATGAACCCTAGAAATCAGGGGAGGAATAAAAACAAATTAACTTTCACCAACAGGAGGACTTTCACTCGGCATAGGTCAAAAAACCCCAGCTGCCTCCTGTATCTGCCAGCCATTTCACAGCATTTCAAATGCTATCTCCCAGATGCCAGAAATAGATGTACATGCATATATTTACATGCAATTATTAACGCCTCACCAAACCCACTTTCCAACCTTCTCAAGAACCCTAAAAAAAGTCCTACAAGACACTGTCTGTAACCTATGTGCCCCTTCCAAGATCGCTCACTACACAAGTGACATTCTTTTTTCTATGAAGGTTTTTAAATCAATCCTTTCTTATAACAGTCCAATAAAGCCTGTATGACACCAGTAAAGACACTGCTGTTTCAACCATTAAGGCTAACTTTAGGAAATGCAGTGTAATCCTGATCCACAGCTCATTATAAACAAGAATCCATTCCCTCTCCCCATTACGGCATGGCTCTGGACCAGCCTGCAGCCCCCCCCGGAAGCCCTACCCCGCAGTTCTGCAAACGCCGTGGCAGAGCTGATGTACGCAGGAGGCAGCCGCCCAGCTTGCAAAACGTGTTGAGATTTCAAAACTGGTAAGGTATTTGGGAAACAACTGTTAACAGTTAACCAGCCAGATTTATCACAAGGTTTCGCCAAGTTGTGAAGAAACTACAACCTTTTAAGATACTTGTCTATTTCTTATGTTAACGTCTCTCTAATTCGTAATGGATATATTACCAAGTAAACAGCTTGGCCTAATAGAAGATATTACTAGATAAATATTAGTTGGCAATTGTTAATTTTCTGATCTAGTTTCTTAAAAAAGGCCTGAAGGGCTTTTACTCACCAGGCAAGACAAGAACAAAAAAATTCAAATAATTTGTGGAGTGAGGCAGTCGATAATGTAGAACTAATCTTTATCAAAAGCCAGCTAAAGCAAGATGTACACCTTGTATTAAAGAAATTGATATATTCACATAACGTACAAAAAAAAAATCACAAATAAGTACTTAACTGCCAGGTATCCAATTTCCCCAAGTGTTCTGCATTTAAAGTGATCTCAAGTCTCATCACTTGAACAGTAGTAATTAATGATGCGAGATTCAGCCTTATAGACCTATTTACTATTTCAGCTACTGTTATTTTCAGCTGATAACCAACCAAGCAAGACTTTATTTTTCTGCATGATAAACTATCTACCCTAGATAGAACATTGAGAGATGTAAGGAGTCTCCATGTAAGATTCTCCCCCACCTATAAAAAGTACATTTCTTCAGAGAGCAGAAAGTACCACTTAAAAGATAATAATGTCACACACCATCACCAAAAAAGGCTGCACTGTACAAGGGTGTGGAAAAAAACATCTTAAGGAAATAGATTATGGAAGAAAAACAAGCCAGCAAGCATTATGGCGTTCCTTTTGCAAACTGATGTGATTTAAGATGGCAGGCACAAAGAAAGATTCCCCTCCCGTGACTAAGTTACAAAAAAAGCATAAAGGCAGTTATCTCCCTTTCTCATTAGACCCTAAAGTTTGATCAGATAATGACCAGAAACAAAAAATGCTGCTATCAGAGCAATGGAATGTACTGGTTTGTTCTGCATACTACTCTGCACCCTGGAACTGGAGCATAGGGACAACAGAGACAGCGAGCAGATCTGAAAGCCCCCGATCTGTAACTTTTACATAACAAGTTACATTTTTTCCACTAATAAACAATACGCAAACTGTCTCTAAGGTTTTAGCTTGGAAGCCAATATTGCAGCTATCATGACACTATCAGGACAAACCGAGTGATTTACTCAAGTTGACCTTTTATTTGTCTGTGACATTGATAGTGGGAGGTGACAAGTGCATCAATGTCACCTGAAAAGCACCCAAATGATGCACAGCTGAGGAAATACACATCCAAATTAAAAGTGTATTAACAACTAAGACATATGAAGCACATTCAATTTTAATAAAAAATGCTTCTCTTTACTAAACATTATGCTGTATTACTAATTCCACAAACACAAGAAATGAGATTAACAAATCTTACACAAATTCTACTGTAATAAGAAGAAAAGGGATTTCATATTATGAAAGTTAGTTATAAAAAAAGTTATAATGTTCCGAAAGACTTCGTAATGAAGAAAACTTACAACTTCAAATTGAAACATGCACAGATACATAAAATCATTATTTGAAGGTAGGCTATCTACTCATATTCACTACAGATAAAATTCCAAAGAATAAGAACAGCTTTGGGATGACTCTTGGTTCACTATACCTGGATACGAATGCACAACACTTGTGTGTGTTAGTAACCGAGTCAGGACAAGGTCACTTTCAGCTATGTTAGCATTGTTCAGTGCTGGTATCAAAATTACCTTCCCAGGCTTATCAAGGACTAGGCAGAACTTGTAATAAATAGTAATGAAATCTTTCTTCAACATGTTTACCATCATTTGGATTCTAATACACCATCTTGAAGGGGCTGCCGACATAGCATATGCTTCTTTTGGACACTAGCAATTAGCTACCTGTATTCTATTCCCTTATTTTTTTCTTTTGCTGTTAACAACTAGCTTGACTAATAAACCCCACATTTATATAAAACTTCCTGGTTTACACTTTAGTTCAGGCGTATAGACTTAAGAGAACACACTGCAGAAGAGCACTTAAGCAATAGCGAGAGGACTCCCATGGCCAACAGCATAGCACGCACACAGGTAAGTGTCAGCAACAACGGCCAGAGATAAGAATGAGGGCAGCTAGCCTGGCATCTAAAACCACAAAAATGAACACCCAAAGTTTTAGTACCATCTCAAGCAAGGCAGCGCACGCTACCTCTGGCACAACGACTTAGACAGCCAAGTTACACACCTGTGCGCCAGAAGCGTTTATTTCTTTCCTAACACCACTCTCGGCTCCGGCACCTTTTACCTCCGCAGCCCCACCCCCCGCTAACCATTCACCCCCAGCCCAAGCGCCGGCCTAACTAACTACAAAAAGCGCTGTAAAGATTTTCGGATGCAATACTCACATCCACTGACACAGCAAGCTTTTCAGCCAAACTTCCTCGCTACTTCTCCCACGAAGTACAACTCCAAGCAGAAGGTGCGCGGCAGCGGCTTCAGGGCGAGCCCGGCAGGAGCTCAGCGCCGCGCTCAGCCCTTCCACCGGCTTCCTGGGGAAGCCTGGAGGAAGGCGGCACCTTGCTTCCCTCGCACACGAACTAAGGCGCTGCTGTACTTCTAGCACAGCGCTGTAAGATTTAGCTTCCTGACACCATAAAGCGCTTGCTCCACATAAACAGTCGTCACGTTTTACTACACGGGTGTTTTCATAAATTGCAAAGAATGCAAAACAGCAGAGAACCCGAAGCGGGATGCCTGCAAGTGACAGGAGGACGCCAAAGCTGACGACAAGGAGAACTATAAACAGAGTCTTTCCAACTCTAGGAAATGCCGCAATTTCTTTGGCTGACTTTCGATTTGCTTCACGGGGAATTCAAGGCATAGGAAATAAAACCTGGTAGGATCCGAGCCCCTACCAGTCCTGCAAACCCCGCCTAACGCCGGGCAGGTCAGTAACCTCACTGGCGGCGACAGGCGAAGACCCTCACACAGCAACAGCACCCGGGGCAGCCCGCCCGGGCGCTCCCGGCCTCCCGCGCCGCCGCGGCGCAGCCACGGGCGGGTGAGGAGGTGGGAGGCGGCAGCAGCAGGGAGGCCGGAGCAGGGCGGCTTGCGGACCCCACCCCCGCTGCCTCGGCCCCAGACCTCACCTCAGCCCGCCGCTGCTTGGCCCTGCCCGGGACCCGCCGGCCCGCGTCACCTTCCGCCCGCTCCTCCGGCCCTGACCCGCAGGAGCTGCCGGGCCGGGCGCAGCACCGCGTACGGACAGGGCTGACCTCGCACAGCCGCCGCCTCGGAGGGGGCTGCGGGCGGGAGGGAAGGACGGACGGACAGACACACGGACGGAGCAGCGCCGCCACCCGGCCGCGGGGCAGCCTCGCCCTCCCCGCCCCTCCGCAAGGCCGCACGGGACCGGGGCCGGCCCCGCCTCCCGCGGCTGCCGGCGGGGCGCTGCGGGCTCTCCGCCGCCCCGAAGCCCCTGCCCCGGGGCCCCGGGGGGCGATGGCGGTCCTGGGCGTCTGCCAGCCGCGGCCAGGCGCCGCTGGAGCCGGGGGCCCCCGGGAGCGGGCCCGAGGGTGCGCGGGCAAAGCAGCACCGTGTGCGGCGGCGGAGGAAACCATTTATACGCGTGGTTTTGCTCATCCTAATGTTTTGGGTGGTTCTTCTTTAGCGTATTCTAGTTTTTAATGATTTGGATTTCCTCCTGCAAATTTGTGCAGCACAGAGGTCTTCAGGATTGCAGTAAGGACGCTCTGTATTTTAATTTTTAGGTAATCTACTCAAACAGCAAATAGGAGATTATTGACTAAAGCAAGCCTGGTAGGGGGAACAGAAGAATGCTGACGCGCTACTTCTCCAAAATAATGAGGGAAGTTTGAAATGGTGATAGTCGTGTTTGGAAACAACAGGAAGTTTCTGAGGAAGAAGCAGCCCCAAGGGATGAGTCACGAGTATCCCAGGCAGGGTCTGGACTTGGTTCACGTTTTCTCAGCACTACAGTAAACCATGGAACAGATTCCAACACCTCTCTCTCTGCTGATGCATGAATCACAAATACAAAGCGTGGTTATTAATTACTATTGTATAGTTTTGAACAAGGGGGGATATGTCACAACCACCCTCCTTTAACACACTTGAGAAATATGTGGGCAGGTCTGCTTCTACAAGCAAAACAACATTTGTTTTGAACAGATTAGTTACAGTCTGTGTAATGAGGTCTTTGTTCAAAGCTACAGTATTATTCACCGTCAAGATTTTTGTAGTTATGTGTACACTTTTACACAGTAAGAAGGAGGATGAGGCAAAACTAACCTCTTTGCCTACCTTTCTGTGGAAACATGAAAATGTCGCGCTGGATGGAATGAGTGATCCATCTGCTGTTTTCTCTGACAGTGTCTGAGAGGTATCAGAAGTTTCAGAAATCTTGCTGAAGAGCTAAAAATAGCGAAGTTCTCCAGAGCCTTGTATTCAGCGCTGCTTCTCCTCCTCCTGCTGCTGAGGGCATCACCGCTCCATCTGGCACTGAAGTCTTTGTCACTGCCCGTGAGGAGTCAGTAGACACGGACACCAAGTTATTCTCTCAGCCTCGGATTTTATCTTCGTCTGCAGACTAGGGATGAAAAGAATGGGCTGTACTGCCGGTACTGTCTAGCTGGCAGGGTCTTGTGCTCCAATATTCGTCCTGTTTGGAGGTGCAATAGGGATTTACACTCTGAGGCTGCCAGATTAACACTTTGCATTTTGTGAAAACTAAGCCCAAAGACAAGTTTCCCATTAAGGTGGTTTTGAAGAGAGAGCCAAAGCTACTCTAAAGTAATGTAGGCTCTTAGGGTATTAGGACAAGGACACCATATTCTTCTGTCATGATATCATTACAAAATAGTGCATGTAAATGGAGGCTCTTATTAAAGAGAAAGTTTTTGAGGAATATGAGGAAGGTAGGCTATGGAGAGCTATGTTGGGTAACTATCTCCTTAATCTCCATTTAATATTTATCTGTGTACTGGAAACAAGAAAATTATTAATAAATCAATAATTTTAAATCAAACAGTTTGTCAGATGCAGATGCTGACACCTATAATGAGAAAGAAAGCCAAGTTCTACTTTCAGTGTTTTTTACCTTTTTATGTTAAGATTTGAAAATGTTCCACTCTTAAGAAGTTTATTACTTCAGTAATGTGAACAGCTGTTGTTGCAACCTGTTTGAAGAATAAAACCAACCATAATAAGACTGCTTTCTCAAATAATGATTTGTGAAACAAAAATACATTCATCTTTCATCAATAGTTGGCAGATAGGCCATCTTAATACAACTCAGAATATTGGGGATTGTGGACAAGCATATGTAAATATCCAGGTTTATAAGATGTAAAGTGGTGCCCAAACTTCGTTTAATGATTACTGCATGGAATTTAGTATTTCTTCTGTGTTCTGACACTTGGTTGTATTACAAGAAAGATTTAGGCACTTCAGTCAGTTTGAGCTGTACTTTGTGCCACTGGTAGCTTCCACTGACTTCGGTAGAATTCCGTACAACATAAGAGACTGTTCATTAGGGGTAAGGCAGAAAGAATTTACCATGTAAGTCATAATGAAAAGACAAGAAATTAATATGCATGAACATCTGCACAGAGGCCATGGAAGCTGTTGGAACCTTCGACTTTTCCTGGAGTGTGGGAATACACAAGATATGCTATAGCCATTCCCCCAGTGAACAGGCTGGCCATCCAATTTGAAACTCAGTACCTGACCCGTATCCGTGTCCTGCATTATGGGGATGTGGCTCCACAGATTTGCACACGCTCAAATCCTAGGACATGAGCACATACCAACAATCTTAGAATATTCTTCTGAATTGGGATAAAACTAAACAGTATGGAAGTGCTTTCCTGAACTAAAGCCTCAATTGCCAACTTAGAGATAAATTGGCTTTTTAATATTCTGTATAATTAATTCTGAGAACAGGTTGGTCTCCTAAATCTGAGAAGCATTGTACTGAAAAATAATAGATCTCATTTGGGGAATTTCGTTAAAATTACTATGATCTTTTATTCCAGTATTGACTTTTCTCTCCTGATCGCTCCCTGTTAACACTCATGATGCTATGACTAGAAATTGATGGAAAACTAGGGAATGTCAGACCATTTTAAAAGTTCCTTTTAAATTTTTCATGAAAATAAGTTTCGTTTGAACATTCTGAAAAAATGTAGTTGTATCTTAGATTTTAATATGTTTATATGCTGAAATGTGTTGCCTGAAAAAAACCCCACCCAAAATGAGGTTGACATGATTCATCTTCTTTAAAGATTTCATATGAAACTTTTCAGTAGAATATATTTTTCCAGCTTCCAGCAGTTTACATTCACATAGGGATTTAATAGTCAAGATAGAGAGTTTCAAATTTTGTCTCCCTGACACAATGCCTTGTTTTGCTTTGATTATTCCCATTGCACAAATAGAACAAACAAATCTAGCTAGACTTTATTCTTAATTGTGTGTTAATAAGACATTTACAATACTCTGAGCAGATGCACAAATTTTGGAATGTATCTGTATTCCCGTGTCCTAATTTTAAGCCAATAGACTTGGCCCATGCATGATTTTGAAAGCTTAAGTTTGATTTAAATTATGTTAAGAGCCTGTAGCAATGCCACCACAGCATTTTTTTTTTAACAATGCAGTGTTAATTTTACAGGATCTGTTTAAAGCTATACTGGGTTTCCCATGAAAAACACTTTATCATCTTTCTGTGGTAACATTGCTGTATAAACAGTAAAAATAATTTTGGTTTATCTTCTGCAATGAGTTTCTATGTTTTCGATGAAGGTAGACTTGGGAATTACACGCATTCAAAATGGCAACATTTCCTTCAAACATGAGACAGTTTAAGACCCTGGGTGCTGGTTAGGAGGCTGGACTATCGGAATGCTTTGCTGCCCTCTAGGCGATGAATATTTAGCTAAGTAATATTCTGGTATTTAGCAGAGCTCAAGAAGGGTTGTCTGTAGACTGGATTAGAAATATTCTACATGTAGTTGAGAGCAGGAAGCCACCGTTACTGAAATGCTGAAATGAATTTTACGAATTATAAACTGTCTTCTAAGTCTACTGTTTTTTCCCTTTGCAATCTCTATCAAGTATTTTGCCAAGTGAGTTTTGTCTTTCCATTAAGTTTCAAGATTTGGTGGACAAATGCAAATGGTAACTGTAATACCAGACGTTATACTTCTGCATTTAGGATTTCTGATAGGGTTTTGAAAAATTAGATGGGAACTATTACTGTCTTGCCTAAGAAGTGCAGCGTTGTGGGTTTACTTTAACACATTTTTGTACTGAAGTGGAAGACCGCTAACGTTTCCAAACTTCAGGACTTCAAAATGGAATGCTATATCCTTTGAGGGGCTACAGAAACGAGCCCAGACACGCAGCAGTACCTCCCGTGGGTGCGACAGAAGCGGGGCGGTGTGAATGGCCCCTGCCCTCCCAGGCTCGGCTGAGTCTTTGGGGCATCGCCGGAGAATCAGCGCCACCTACTGCACGTTCTTGAAAATCAACTTCCAGCACCGTCTTGCTCCACCCGGGCGGTGTACTTGCTGTCTTTGACTATTCGTAGCTTCTGAAATTCTTTGTCATACATTTGAGTTCTCTTCAGGCAAAAAAATCATAGGAAGGTCAGTGTGAAAAAAAGGTCTGAAAGCAGCACGTTGTGCTGCAAATTAAGAATTACAACTTACAAGGCTTTATATCCTTTTTTCTAAGGCACAATAGCGTTGGAGCCTCACGCACCTAGGACACCGCCCTACGCTTTTAACATAACGAACATATTTACTGTAAAACAAGGACGCTTGGAGCCCTTTTAATACTCTTGGACGCCGGGTGCCCGTGGGCGCGGCGGAGCAGGCAGGCTCAGTGGCAGAGGCCTCGCCGGGGGCCCGCCGCCCCCCCGAGGAAGCTGCCCCCTCGCAGGCCGAGGGCTGCGTTTTCCTCGCTGCTGGGGCGAGCTCAGCTCCGGAGAGGGGCTTGTTCGCTCCTTAAACCCA
This sequence comes from Burhinus oedicnemus, assembly GCA_008921705.1. Lineage (NCBI taxonomy): Eukaryota > Metazoa > Chordata > Aves > Charadriiformes > Burhinidae > Burhinus > Burhinus oedicnemus. Next base: position 149,367 of record VFFE01007242.1, on the reverse strand, counting down.
TCTCGGTGCCCCCCCAGCCCCGCCTCCCGCCTTAGGGTGAGAGCGCGAATACAGAGCAGCTGTAGCCGCCGAAGTGCGGGAGAGGGTGGGCTGTGCTCTTTGGGTTCGAGGGTGGTGGGAAGCACCGGGAGGGAGGGAGGGAGGAAGGAAGGAAGGAAGGAAGGAGCTGTTACAAATCTGTAAGAAAACAACTCATCTACACAGCATAGGTGAGCAGGCACTTCTTTATTTCAGTGCGCTGGGAACACGGGGGATAGCTCCTCCTAATACGTGTTCACCTTGGCATTAAAATTCACCAGTTTTTATATACATTGATTATTACATAGTCAAATAATTAATACATATTCATTGTTATTCTCATTATTGATTGGGCAAAAGTTCTTTGCTTCCCATGTAAATTAGTGTGCTGACTGTCGTCTTCTCCCATTGTTCTCTTTGGAGTAGGTGGTGTCATTTGGGTAGGTGGTCAGTGAGTCGGTGGTTGCGATCTCCCCTGCCAAAATGACCTCTTACCTACTTCTCCTCTCATCTTGGCAGTTCCAGGAGGTTTTCTCGGTTTGCTGACCAGGCCTACAGGTCATCAGTCTCTTGACAGGAATATCCTGCTTACCCACCAAGCTATATTGTATAATGGTTAGTTCATAATTGAACTGTACATAAGTCATGCCCGGTTACTATTACATAAATTGTTTAACATAAAAATATGTTCGCTATTAAATTTAACCTTTATACTAATTCTTTCTTCAATTAGGTATAACTGTATCCTTACTCATATCCTAGAATATTCATTGGTCACTTCTACTGATGTCTATTGTTTGGAATTCTTGATATTCAAATCAGGCTGGGAAGGGTAAGGGGATTTCCAAGCATCATCACTGGTGCATAACAGGTTTCTGTGGCAAGTTTCCTTAGCTTCACAGAACTTAACAAAATACACGGTTCCTAAAGTTACAGGACTCAAACAAAACTCCTGTATTCAATTCTTCATTGTTTCACCCCGTTTCTATTAGTTTCTTGATACAAAGCAGTAACTACCTGGTGAGGGTTCTACGGTTACGCGTTTCAAAACACACGACGTTCTAACATTCTATTACTACCATGAACAAATCTGGCGATTTTTGCAACCGGGCAGCTTGCGGGTGGCGGTGCTGCCGCCGCCGCCACAGGCGAACGGCCGCGCAGTTCAGCCGTTAACGCCACCCCCCGCTTTAAACTTCCCGCCCGCCGCCCGCGGCACCGGCGGCCGTCCTGCCTGTTCGCCGCCGCACTTTCCAGGCGCCGCGGGCGGCAGAGGCGCCGGGTGGCCGCGGCCTCTCCGCGTCCCCTTTCGGACCGGTGCTGAGGGCGGCCGCCGGCCCGCCGCGCCTCGCCTCCTCGGGTCCGCCGCTGGGTCGGTGCCTCCGCCGGCAGCGGAGGCGAATCTGCCGGGCTCGTCCGACCGCTAGCGCAGTTTGGGCGGTTGTCAGGGAGAAACAAGATGGCGGCCGCAGCGACGGAGGAGGACACAGAGCTGCGGGACCTGCTGGTGCAGACGCTGGAGAGCAGCGGGGTGCTCAATAAGATTAAGGTGGGGGAAGGAGAGCCTCTCGTCTGCTCACACCTCGCCCGGCGGGGAGGGGGGAGCGCTGGCTGGCGCCGGCGGCGGTCAACGGCCCCGCGGAGCGCGGGGGGAGCTGAGGCTTCACAGGCTTCGTCCCCTCTCGCTGTTGCTTCCAGCCGGCGTTGCCGGCTGGGGCCCTCTCTCGGCGTCACGGCCTGGCGGTGGCGCCTGCTTTCCCCGTGGTGCTCCCCGGCCGCTCGGCCTGAGGCTCGGCGAGGAGCCGGGTCCAGTGCCTGCCTTGCGCGGTAGAGCTGGTAGAGCTCGACGCGAAGGCGAGGGCCCGAGGCCTGAGCGCCGCACGAGGTCAGCCCGCCGGCCGCAGGAGTTGCTAGATCGCCCGGGCGGGGAGAGGGAGGGGAGCGCTCGGCCGCCGCAGGGTGCCCGGCGCCCGGCTCTGCGGTTTCGCCCTCGTAGATACCGCGTGGCCGCAAGAGCTCTCTTGCTGCTGCCAAACCCGCTGGAAGAATTCAGCCGCCGAGTGGTGTGGGACAAGGTAGACAGAGTTGCTCTCTGCTTTGATATGAAAAGCTCCCGTTTAAAATTTCAAGCAGGATTTCTTGTGGGTCGCTGTTTAAACATTGTTCTTCTCGAGCACGGGTTGCTTGAGCTGTGTCTCGGAGGCTTGCTGAACCTGGAAACTCTGGGGATGCTGCCTGCCTACAGGGAACAAGTAATGCTACGTTAAAAAAATATATGGAAGATAGTGTTGTAGTGGAGCGTAGGCTACTTCTCAGCCTGTGGTCTAACCTCGGCTTGTGTAAGAAAGGATATGAAAATCGGTTCTGTGGGTTCTTGTTCAAGTTAGGAGCTTCCAGCAATAACTATTGCGTATAGCAGGGAGCCATACGTATATGGAAGCATAAGGACTGCTGGATTCCCTTCCAAGCTAGAGGAGAAATGAAGTTTGGATTCCAGATCAAGGATGGTGGCATTTATCCATGGTGTTCTATTTTAAGCATTCAAGAGGTGGATGATCATTGCTAATATTTCAGAAACAGTTCAACAACTGAAGTGGTTAATGGAAGTGAGAGCATCTTTGCGCATGTACTTTGATTTTGGGCTAGTAGTCATACTTTTCAACAAAATAGCATTATTAAAAATGTGTTGGTTTTGCATTTCAAATGGATAATCCTTGTTTAAATGCCGTAAGTAGATGAAGATTCTAGCTTGTAACTGTATTTTGAGTAGGGAGACCTTTTTCTAGTTAAGTGTCAAAAAGGCCTTTTGGGCCACCTGTTAACCTCTCACATAGTGTCAACTAGTAAAAGTATGGTGATAATAAAATGGTAATTAAAATACTCCACAAACCAATTAGGTCATATTGAGTATGTGAGCTGTAGTTTCTTAATTCCTGCCTTTATGCAGTATGCAAGTTTTTGTACTATGGTTGCAAGTTCGTTGAGTTTTGTGTAAATATATTTATTGTAATTTTCACTATTCTATAATGCTAGAAGTGTGTAGCAGCCAATATGGTGCAAGGTATCCTTAAGGCAAACTAGCAAATGACTTACAAAAATACCAACTGCATCCTACTTACCAGGTTATGTCTCTCTAATACTAGGGAGTTACTGTTTAATAATTGGTATGCTTATGGTTAAGGCTGCTCATTTGAGGAATTAATGGTGTTTTTTTCTTAGCTGTAAACCTTAATTGGCACACAATTTTGATGACCATCTGTTAATTGATAGTATTAATGACTTAACAAAATTTGTTCTGCTAGTACCTGACAAAAAGCCCCCTTCTAGAAGAATTAAGGTTGAACAAAACTTCTTAAATTATCAGCTTTTAATTTAAATTAGATTACATCATGCATTAAAAAAAAAATTGCCATCATCCTTTCATTTAAAAAGTTAGACATAGTTGTGATCATTAGTGTTTATTTTTCTATTGTGTGTCAGTATTTTTTTATTATGTGGTAGAACTCAATGAACATTTACATATTATCAAAACAATTGTTTATTTTATACTTCAGAATGAGTAGTGAGCATTTTTTTTTCAAGATGGATGAGGCTAGAAAGCTAACTATGATAATGTATTTGAGATTTATTGAAGAAGATACATTAAAGAAAACTATATGGTCGATGTAGAGCTGAATTGGTATGAAGCACTACAGGTAAAGAGAGCTCTGGAACGATTAGAATTCAAGTGGAATTATGTCAGTGGATAGAATGTATCAGGCTGTCAGCTAATACATTTGTAACAATGAGTAATTTTTAGAAAGAAACTTACAGCCATGCCTTTGTTCTCTAGTACAACATGAATTTATAATGGATTGCAGTATATTTGTTTATTCTTATTTTGAGATTAATTTATTGGATGCGTTGCTGTTGTAAATTATTTAGCTGAAAAAAAATGTTACTTGTATGACATCTTAAGATATGTTCTCGATTTTTCCTATTTACCTTAGACTTTGAACACTGGAGTATTTAATGGAGTCATATTGTGAAAGCTGGAAGATGTGTAAATATATTTGCCACACAGTTGAGAATTTCCTGTCTTTAAGCTGCAGTGTGTGTATATATGTGTGTGTATATATATACACACACAGAAATATATATATAAAATTTGTTAATCGTTGGAATTAATCTGATGGATAAGACTGCTTCCTAATGAATTCTGTTAATATATGGAATATAACTCTGGATATTTGTACTTTAGTGAAAATTATCACTGATACTGTGTGATGCATGCTGTACAAATAGAGATGTTCTGTCTTGAAGAGAATGTGGTCTTTCTCTGAGGCAAACTGTCATCATCAGAGCAAGAAGAGCCATTATGCTTCTTACTGTGTTCCTTTGTTATCTTACTTTGTTTTGCTTTGTATCTTTTAATCTTTCATTCTGGAAAAACAAGTTAATGCCACCTGAATTTTGCATCTTCTCTGGAACTTGCTGTTGCTACAAATACAAGGGAGATTAGCATCACTAATATCATATAACTAGTAATGCTTTTGGCCAGCTGATACTGTTCTTGCTAAGTTCTTGCTAATTTGGTTCAAAACCTAGACAGCTGAGATACTGGCAAATAATGTGTTGTTAGATAGAATAAAAATATTATTTTTAAAATGGGCTGTTAACTATGTATACGTAAGTCAGTTAAAATTGTCCTATTTGCTTTTTCATCTTCATTCCATATATTATAATGGACAGTGCTTTTAAATGTCTTTGAATTGTCATAATGAGTATGCTGCACACTGCGGTGTAATCTCCTGTTTTCTGGATGTTGTGATTTTTGTTTGTCTGTTTTTTTTAAAGCAGTTCATACCAGAAAGTCAACTCATTTCTTGGAATCAAGGAGAATCATTCAATTTTTTATGTAACATCTATTTCTTCTTATTTTATAAGTTAAGTAAAGTACAACCATTTATTATGATTACAGATTAACTAACTGAAATTCAACATTTAAATATCAGTATGGTCCTCTAAACATCGTTGATGTATCCTACTTTTTGGAACATGAGAATGAGAACTGCTTGTGACAGGTGGAGTGAGCACATGATAAATGTAGCTGCAGGTATTTAGAGTTTATGGCTTTTAGGTGTTTACTACTTCCTTTGTGGTATGGATTCTTCCTCTTTTTCCAGCATTCTTGATCTTGAATTACACTGCCAGCAAGTTTAACTTCCTTAGCCAATTAAGGCTGCTAAGTTGAAGAGTTTTCCACTGAAGTGGACAAAAATGGTCATGCAAACTACTGGTCCTGCTCAAGGATGAGAAACTCAGACTTTGCAGATGGAGAGCGACAGGGAGGGTACTGAGTAACATTGGTAGTGAAGTTGCAGTTTACAGTTTGGCACTAGCTTTGGATTTGTGATGCATATAGACTGGTACAGGCGTTTAGCCTGACGCACACAGGGTTTTAGCCTGGGGTGATGACCAGTGGTTAGGCTGCTTAATGCTTGGCCAGTCTTGCTCTGTATCTACCGAGGTGTATGACAGTCAATTTGGAGTTAGGAAGTGGAGATGCTGAAAGCTGTGCAAGAAGGTGCTCATGTGCCACTAAATTTTACATATGCAAGAGATTGTTTATGTGTGTGCGTGCGTGGGATTGTTTCATAGTGTCCTGGTTTGAGTGACACAGGACTAATTTATAATGCTAGGGAAAACTGCATTTTTAAAAGACTCTAGTGTCTGAATTTGTGAAAATATTTACTTCATAGCCAGCTATGTTGTGTGGGTTTCAAGGTCTCAGTGTTTTTGAGCTCGCTAGGTGCAGGGATGAGGAGGAGTGAGACCTGGACACTTGATGCAAGCTGGCCAACAGGATTATTTCATACCATGAATGTCATATTCGATATAAATTAGAAAGTTTACTGAGGAGTGCTCTCTTTCTCTCCCTTGATGGCGGTGGTCCAGAGAACTTTTTGCCCTGGTGCCAGTCCCCTGGGGCCTTCCTTTCCTCCTGAAGCCATAGCACTCGCAGTCTCCAACATTTGCTGTCCACTGCTGGGAGTGCGCAGCTTCCTACTGCTGGAATTGGCTGGGTATAATCCTTGTGTATTTTATGTTGGTGTTGGGATCAATACTGGTTCTTTAGTATTATTAATGTTAATTATTTAGTCTTATCCTATTAAATCTATTTATATTTCTACCCTTGTGTTTCCTTGTTTTTCCCCGATTCGCCTTCCCAGGTGGGGAGGGGTCATCAGGTGATAGAATAATTGTCTAAATGACAAATTGTTGTAGGTTTTTCAAACCGTAACACATTGCACTGAAGCAGATGGCAGTTATACATGCTTGTGCTTTGCCTGTGAGATCTGTAAACAGTTTATCTCGGCAGCAATGCTTTCTTTTACTCAGCAAAATCTTACACATTACTTTAATCATTGCAATGCCCTAAACGTACGTTTAACCACACCATCCATTGAGGCATGCGTTAGTAACAATTTGTGAATACAAGCTTGCAGGAGAGTTTTGTGCCTCCAGCTGGCCTGTTGCAAATCTCCAAAGTGAATGTCTCCCTTATTGATGCTTGCTGAATTTGCCTACCCCTTGTTTCTTAGGGAATGCACAAAGTTGCCTATATGTGCCTTCAAAAACTGTATGTGGTTCAGCTGCTTAACCTGGTTGAGAAGGGTGGTAGCGTGTGCATTTGGCAAGCTGAAATTTATATTATGCTTTCTGTTAATGGGTCTTTGATGGGGAAAAAAAAAAAATCCCAGGACTTCCTCTAAAAAAGCTGCAGGACTCTAAGGGTTTGTTGTAATGATGTTGAGAGATGCATGAAACAGACAGCAAGGCTTTGTCACCTAGCAGACAATGTCATACTCAACTGTACTATGTGTATAAAGCGTTTTATAAAATTAAAGTGACCACTTTTAGATCTAGTATTCCACAGCATATTGAGGTCAGTGTCATGAAGCTATTGCTTGTTCATCTAAAATATTGTCTCAGGAGTAAAAATTATGAATAAAGCTTGATAGGAAAAAATAATTTTGCCAAGATCTCTTTGGAAGGTGTTGGGATAGCAAGATGTTTGCAAGTGAATTGTGTAGCTATGCAAAAGGAGACCAGTGTGGAAGGAATAAGCCATATCCGCAGTTTGTGCTTAGTGCCTATTATAAGAAGTCATCCTGTTTGTTGATGTGCCTACATGCTTTGAGGCTTGAGAAATGAGTTTGAAGTCCCCGGGTGCTTTCCTATCAGAAAATATTGTCTCGAGTTTTGTCTTAGGACAATAAGCTCTCTTGTGTAAGTGCTGGACAAATACGTTCCAGCACAATAAAAGACAAATGCCACAATAAAAGAAAACTCCAGGGGCATGCTACATACCTGTGTGATGGAGTCTGCAAGCGGGAGGTAGTTAAAGGCTACAGGTCATCCTTCAGGCCTTGGCAGTCTCTATCTTATCATTTTACTTTTCATCCAGCATCTGGCTAAGTAAGTTGCTGTGGATGGCTTTTACAAGAGTACTAAATCAGATTAATAACCTTGTTAAGATAGGTGCTTGTTATCTTACTATTAAGAGCATATTCCCAAGTCAGATTGGCAATTTTGAGATGCCACCTAAAAAATGTGTTTGGGATATGCTCTTGAGATAGTAAGAACAGTTTTTCCCTTTCCCAGAGAGCTGTTTTTCTGTATAGTACTCCAGATACACGCAAAGGCTCTGTATTTAGAACAGGATAAATTTATCTAGGTTCTGAAGAGGGATACTACAGCCCAGTGCAGAAAAGACACTTTCATGGGCTACAACCTTCTGATTTAGAGTACCACAGCAATCAGCAAGAGACAGTGTTGTCTGATGAGCTGTAAATGCCTGGGAGGAACGGGGAAATGTACTTTTGTTTCAAAATACTGACCCATACATTTTCCCACTGAGTACAGACAGCAGTATACAATGTTAGCCTTACTGATTTTAGCTGAGTTCAGTGAAATCAAATTATTATCTCATTGGTATGAGCTCTTGCCTGATAAAACTACCGAGGGATAGAAGGGAATGGACACCTTCCACAGGATGAGAAAGAAGACTGTGGGTTTGGTGGATGCAAGAGTGGTGGATGTACACTGTCACCTTACTCGTCAACATCTGGCTCTGCTGGCATAACCCCATTTTGTCGAAGAGTTAGGAAGGATATGAGTGCGGAAGTTGAATATCAAGCTTTGGTCTGCTTTACTCCTAGACTGTGAATAAAATTCTTCAAAATGTATTTGGATTATGTTGAAAACTGCTAGCAGAATGAGGCAGTGTGGAATAGGGGGATGGCAGAGCAGATTGTAACAATGTGTGGAACACAGATTGGGCTGGTGCTAAAGGGTACTAGGGCAAAGAGAAATGCAAAATGTTTCACACTTTTTTTTTTTTTTTTTAAAAGGGGAGGGTGTGGGGAAGAGCACTGTGTAAATGGATTAATCTATACCATGTTATAAACCTCCATATATGCTGGTAGGAGCAAATGGTTGTGACCATATCTGATGATGGTGGTCTCAGCCTCTGGTGTTCAAATTCTCTGTGACTTATCTCGGGTCCTGAAAAGCCTACATGACACCGTCCATCCTACTGTGTAGGATGATTCATCTCTTTGCATTGGGATGATTTTTTTCTTTGGCCTCAGCTTTGGTTTTTTTGCTTTTTACTTTCTTCCTCGTGAACTTGAGAATTACTGCTTTAACCTCACACAGTGTTTAACCTCACACATGGGCACTAACAGAAATAAAGGTGAACCTGCTATTAATGGGGAATGGCAACATCTGGGAGAAATTGACACTGTGTCATGAAGTAAATGAGAAGAGGAAGAAAAGCACCTCAGTCCATATTTAAATGCCACTGGATTGGACCTAGAGGAGTGGAGCCGGCAAACAATCACAGTTATGAGAAAATGCATGTCAGTTGTGATATTGTTCCAAAATCTCAAACAGGTCAGGCTCTGGATCAGTTGATGTAATGGCAACTACTTTCAGACAACTTTGTTCAACAGTCTTATAATCCCCTTAAGGGGGGTTTACCCCTACCTATGCATAATGGCTGGTGTCTTTCATTTTGAACAGTTGTAATAGCCAGTCTGTTTCACAAATGCTTTGTTATTCTTCTTGTCCTCTTATATAAGAATACTTGGTTTCTGTGGCAACAGTAGAAAAGAGTCAGCCTTGCAACAATTTGAAGTTTTTCAGTGACATAAGACTAAATAAAGTTGTTAGCTGTTGGTCCAAAAGTTAAATGTAAACTGATTTTGTAGGAATAATATTTAAATTAAGGGTTTATAAGAGGATTTGCTGATTGAATGGTGTACCCCAGCACCTGAAAAAAATGCAACTGCAGAGTCAGTATGACCATTGCATACAATTGTGGTAAGCATTTTACACTTCTTCTGAGAGGAAATATTTTAAAATTTTTTTCATTACTTTTTGTCCTCTAAAAAGATGTCCAAAGAGGGTTATGCTTAAAAAGGAAGTGTTTATTTTGTTTTTCCCATGAAAGGATTTTATCTTTTTTTTTGGTGGGAGGGAACAATTACAGGCTAATCCATGTTTAGTTAACTTTCGTTACATACAGGAGAAAATCCAGACACTTCAGATTGTTCTTATTCTTTGTTATGGAAATCAGTCTTTCTTTAAAAGGTTGCTGTCATCTTTGCTTTTGAGAAAACTGGTATACAGAGTAGCACTGTCTTTTGTAGTTTATTACATCAGTGTTATCTGTTGGCTACTTCATCAAATGTAATGTATGTTGTCTATTTGATATATCCAATCAAAGAAGTAGAGAAACTGTAGAACTTTTTTTTTAAAAAAAAAAAGAAAAAAAAAAGGCAAGGTTTAAGTTTAAATATTCAAAATAGTTCCTAGGAGAATTTTGATCCTTGATATTAAGTTATTCAAAATCAGTTAGGTAAAACCTCACTACAGGAGTATTTGAATGACTGGGATCATGCTCTCTTTTCCTTGAGAAATTCTGTTTTTTCGAGTGTGATCTGACAACAAATCATAGGAGTTTTGTGTATCTTTACCTTGTGATAATGCATTTTAAAAAATTAATGTATATGTTTATGTTTCCTGAACGAATTGTAAATGCAGGCTAGGTGTTTCAAAGCTGCCTGAAAGAGCTGGATTTTTAACTTTCAGAAGAAACTAATAAGAGATAATGTAGGTAATTTGGAATCTTTTTGTGTATGAAGAAATAATTTAGGAAGTCTTGTATCAAATCCTATCCATTGCCTTGTTTTTCTCAGACTGAAAACTCTTCTTTCTCAGCCTCAAGTCACATTGCCTGTAATCTTAAGTGTCTTAATTGCCCTGATGTAGATTACAATCGATGCCAAATTGCTTAAGGAGAAACAAATAACTGTTAAGCTACTTGCTGGCTCTTTGCATTCTATTTACATAAGAAAAACAGTGCTTGTAGAAATGCTGTGTTTTGTTTTTTATTTGGCAGGCAGAGTTGCGAGCAGCTGTTTTTTTGGCATTAGAAGAACAAGAGAAAGTAGAGGTAAGAGAACCTTAAAAATTAAATTAAAAAAAAAATCAGCACCCTGGTATTTCTTCATGTAGAATTAAATATAATAGCTTTAATACTTTCTATTTGTGAAATGTAACAAGAGAAAATTACGTATTGCTGTGTAAGAGCATGATGCTTAAAGAACACAAAATAGGACTATCAGGGTGTTTCCTGATGTTTAGAAATAGGAATTGTTACATAGCCTTTTGAAACTGTAGCTTTAAGTAACAATGTCTGCTGGTTTCGTGTTGCTTCTGTCCAACTGACCAGAACAACGAAATATCTTTTCCATCAAATACTTCTTTAAAAAAAAAAAAAAAAATCTAGCTGACTGGTCAAGATTTTACCAAATTGGAATAATTGGAATAACATCTTTTGAAATTAAAAATATTATAGTGGCATTTTTCTTGACAAGTGTATCGTGAAAGCAATTTAATGCAGTAACCTGCCAAGCATGCTAATGCTTTTGGTGTTTCTCGTAAGGATGTTGTAGGCTTACTTCAGGATAATTTCCATATATTTAAGGAAGAATTCTGAATTAAGAGGTGGACTAGGTACTGATACCTTGACAATATCATAATAAGGGTATGTGATATTGTCATGATTAAGTAACAATACTTCTGTGGTATGCAGATGCTAGTTTTGTGACTCCTTCTACTGCTGGCATTGCCTTGTTTCCTGTGTCTTTCCATTTTCTAGAACTAGAGAGGAGAGGGTGCTGTATGTCCAGACTCTCTGTTTCAAATGAGAGGAATGGAAAACTGTCCTATTCATCTACTGGTTAGATGGTTGTGCTCTTTCTGGAAATTTGCCCAACTGAAACAGACATTTTTGTGACATTAGTAAGGAGGGGAGGTGGTTATTCTATGGTATGAGATTCCATATTCCAGAAATCTAACATAAGATTGACGAAGAAGGCATCATGGAAGACTGATATAGCAGAAGAGTGTCATCTCTTATGGGAAGCTTCAGCATATAATAGAGTACCCAGAGAACAACCTTCCAGACTATCTGGAGAGTAGTAGGGCTGAAGAGAGATTTGCTACAGTTGATCTCAGCTCACCCTTTTTTCAAAAGACTTAAATGTATCATGATATTTTAATTTTGTACTGTAGAGACACTGGAAATATATTAATACTTATCACTACTCTGAATTCCTAAATATTAAGCAAGATATATTTATTTTTTTGTGCAGTGCTTTCTTGTATGTGTTACCATTTACAATATAGTGATAAATACCTATAACAGATCCTTTTCTTTGAGTTTGGTTCTTGCCCAGGATATCTTGATACATTAGGAATGGCATTTAGAATTTGTTTTGAAAAATCCCTGAACAGTTTTGACAAACCTAAACATACCACATGGATTTACCTGTGTTTAAAAATCAAAGTTGAAGAGGGCAAACCTAACAGGGAGAAAAAACATTTTCGTATTTTTGAAAGACTTATAATTAATAGAAGATTAGCATTGACTTGTGAACCACTAATTAGCACGATCCACACTTTGTCTAGATGATTTGTAAATTCCTATTTTTTTAAAAAGTGGAACTGAATTTCCTTAAACAAACTTGGCACTATATTACAGGAGCAATTTGGCAAGTTAACTGTTTAACTTACCTTTTTAATAGTTGAGTAAATAAAAATCAGTATGCTATTAAGAATTTTGGTGAAATTACTCTAGCTCTGTAGCTTTTATAATAGAAATTCTGAGACAATTTTAATCTGCCTAAGTAAATGTATGGCTCTGCAGCTTTTACTTGTAGGTAGTAGAATTAATACAAATGTAGATTTTGAAGAACTGAATTACATGTGCCAGGCATCATTGTGGAACAACGTACACCAAAACACCAACTTCCTGTGGCTTTCAATTTCTTGCTAGAACAAGGATGATGTTAATTACTGTTTGGTTTTTGCTTTTTGACAGAACAAAGCACCTCTGGTAAATGAAAGCTTGAAAAGTTTTTTAGGTACAAAAGATGGTAAGTTTTTTGTTTAGTATACTTCTCAAAATAATAAAAATAGGAAACAAAGGATTAAATCTTTGAATCTTTTATTACAATACAGTCTTCATGATGTAAAGGATGCTTTTGTTCCTGTCAATTGTCATAATTACTGTTCAATCTATAATTTTTAAAGTTAATGTTGCTGAAGTTATATTTTTAAGTGAGATGACTAATGCATTTGAATTAATATTTCATGATGAGTTATGATTGTGGTAACTCAGCCATTCTAGACCAATAGAAACAGTAACCAGCAAAAACTCGCCATAGAGGGTACAGTAGTGAACGCACATATAGGAGAAATGCCAAAACGATGTCTTTAAAACAGCTGAATAGTTTAAAAAAATAATCTTACACCTGAATTTTCTAAGCAATCTCTATTTATGCTCCTGCAGTATTGCTGGCTTAAATAATACTGATACGATGGCTGAGTTAGAAGTTAGGGAATCGGTATACAAATTAGCTATGTGGTGGTAGTTTGCTGAATGTCTGAATGATGTTTGTAGGAGTGTTGAATCAATGTAGATGTTCATACTGAGGCCATGTTGGTGTTAAATCTTTGAAGTAAAAATTGTTTGCATCTGGGGTATTTTTACTCTTCTCATTTTCTTTTTAGGTCGCTTGGTAGCAGGTCTTGTTGCGGAATTTCTACGTTTTTTCAACCTTGATTTTACATTAGCTGTTTTTCAGCCTGAATCAAGCACAGTAAGATATACTGGTTTTATTTATATGCTATGCTGATTGTTTGGAGTGCATGGCAATGAATAGAGAAGCTATAGGAGATTTGTTTAAGCCATTTGCTTGTGTTTATTCTAAATAATTTTTTCTATTTAGTTTGTAAAAGGTACTTGTTGCCATAAAGACATATTCTAGGAAAGTGTGCTAATATAAGTCAGTATTCCCTTTACCAGAGATCAGTGCTTCATAATATGTTAATTCTGAATTAACAAATTAATAATTTTTGTGAAATCGTATAACAGTATATGCAACAATACTCCTGCAACATTTTTTGCCAATAATTTTACTGTGTCATCATATTAAGTTAATATTGTTACATGAAAAATAAAATTATGTCAGTAACCTACTCTGAGAGAAATTTCAGTGAAACAAAGAACTTTTGTGCAGATGCACGTGACAAAAAGCGATTGAACAGAATAGTTCAGGTGGAAGGGACCTAAAATGATCACGTAGCCCAGCTGGTTGCTTTTAGGCTTTTGATACCGAGTTAGAGGTTTTTCATCATGTTTGTCCCTTTGTCTCTTTTTATGATACAAAAGTTTTAATAAATTTGGGTTTGAAGCAGTTCCATTTAACTGAAGAATTTCTCTTTGCATCTCAAATACTCATTTTTATTCTTAATGTCAGTTTAAATAGTTAATTTATTAAAAATCCAACTTTGTTAAATAAATTAATTGTCTTGTGTTTCTCAGAAGTTCATGTTTCTTTTTAGGGGCTTAATCAAAGAAAATCCCATACACCCTTATCCTTTGCCAAATATCCTTAGCTGCATTTATTACACTGGAATACATCTGTACAAAGATTCATGTTCATGCTACCAAATAGAAACAGTCGTGCTTTCTGTCACGTTGCCACTTGCTCTTGGGAGCAGTGCTTGATTCGCATTGAAAAGGCATCCAATGCTCTTTGAAACACTCCCTTCATTTTTCCAATAAAAGTGTCTTTTTCACCTATTGCAGTGCATATATGAAACGTGGCCAAAATTAAGCAAGTTGGCCAAGACTGCTGTATAGTGACTGTGTATAGTGCTAAAAGATTTTACTTTGTTGTCTTCTACTAGCCACTGTCTCTGAGCAGTCTGTTGTATTGTCTCTTTATCCTTCACGTTTCAGTGTGCTTGACTAGTGGTGGCTTGCTTCAGTATTTGCTTGACCAGTGTTTTGTTAGGAAGTGTCGCTGAGTAATCGTAAGAGTTCAAGATGAACTGGTGCCCTGTGCAATATTGCCATTCTCAGGTTATGCCAACCATCCTAGGTTTGCTGCGGCATTCTGCTTCTGCTAAAATGTCAAGTTCAGTTTCAAAAAGTGTATTTTTCTTTAACTTTTTCCTGTCTTTTTTTTTTTTTTTGACTGATGCTGAGTACACTCATCCCTATTTCTGTCCAAACCCATGTTCTTTTAAAAGTGAAAGAGAGACTGAAAGTAAGTCTTGACCTATGCTGGTGTACTTCTATATGCACAGGAATTGGGACTCTCCATCCTCTACGAATTTGCTGGAACCACTGGCTATGTGTCCTAGGATCCACTTTTAAATGTGATAGGCTAAAGTAACTTGACCATATAAATCCTTAAATCTTGTATCTTGCTAATGATGATCTGTGATAAGTTCAGGTATGGATCAGGAGCAGATGATGCAAAAGGCTATAATTACTTTAGTCCACATGCAACAGGAAGTCTTAAATAATCACTCTTTAGTCAAAATATTGCTGTGTTAAATAAGACCAAAAAGCTTTAGGAGTTATATTACAAAACATATACTGTGTTTTCTGACAGTTATTTTTGTGTTGTGCTTTTTTTTTAAAATGGGTTTGTTTTTTCCGCTCCCCCCAGCTAAACGGCCTTGATGGTCGAGAAAACTTAGCTCGAGATTTGGGAATTATAGAAGCAGAAGGTACTGTGGGTG
This sequence comes from Burhinus oedicnemus, assembly GCA_008921705.1. Taxonomy (NCBI): domain Eukaryota; kingdom Metazoa; phylum Chordata; class Aves; order Charadriiformes; family Burhinidae; genus Burhinus; species Burhinus oedicnemus. The sequence continues at coordinate 134,196 of VFFE01007242.1, read as the reverse complement.
GTCCCCTGTTGTTGGAGGTTGTTAGAAAATGTCAGCAGAAAAAGATTTCAGGCAGTGGAGAGGTAAGTAGTGTTAACATGTAATTTATTGTTTTCTTCATAATTCTTTACTAATTTTCATTTCAATTATGAAAAAACCCTGAAATTAAGACCACTTGGCTAAGGCTGTAGTATTATACTGTTTCAAGTCATTATATCATATCATATCATATATCATGCCTTGAACATAATTTATCAGAAAACAATGCTGAAAGGTAAAGATTATGTCTATTCTATTACTTTTAATGTCACCCTAGTACTCTACTAATAGTCTTCTACAACATAGTAACACAGAGTAAACCCAGATAAATGACATACAACACTCTGTCACTTATTTTCTAATTTTTAGTGTGGTTTGATAACGCTTTTAGCTGTACCTGTTTTCTTTGCTATATTTCTAATTTTAGTATGACCTGAGAAGCCTAGAATTGGTTTTGTTAAAAGCTTTAAAGCTTTTCTGAAAGTACATGTATTGAAAACTAAATATATGAAAGTATTGAGCTACCTGAAGGAAATGACGGTAATATTTTAATGGAATATATAATTAAATTGTTAATTAAATGAATTAAATACAAGCAATAGCATTTGATTAATTGTCCTGATTGTGGCTCAAAAGAAAATTCTCTGCACCCAGAATGCGTTCAGTACCCCAACAAAAGCTCAAATTCAGAAGTAGTTGTCATAGATTTTCTAACATAGCATTGCAGTGTCACAGTTTGCATACTGTGTGAGTGAGGATGGTAGCCTTGTTTCTTGTTGGATTATGACATAATTCAATATATTTTTCATAAGTGTTTATGTGAAACTTCTTAGGTGGCTCCAGTTCCAAGTGATAGCCTGTGTCCCACATCAAAATCATCTGATGGAAGATCAAGTACACAC